>JAUNZM010002269.1:0-7500 GCA_033459285.1 Clamator glandarius
GCGCAGGCGGGTAGACCTGGCAGCCCGCCGTGGACTTAGTCTCTGCGGCTTCCGCAGGCGGGTAGACCTGGCAGCCCGCCGTGGACTTAGTCTCTGCGGCATCCGCAGGCGGGTAGACCTGGCAGCCCGCCGTGGACTTAGTCTCTGCGGCTGGCGCAGGCGGGTAGACCTGGCAGCCCGCCGTGGACTTAGTCTCTGCGGCATCCGCAGGCGGGTAGACCTGGCAGCCCGCCGTGGACTTAGTCTCTGCGGCTGGCGCAGGCGGGTAGACCTGGCAGCCCGCCGTGGACTTAGTCTCTGCGGCATCCGCAGGCGGGTAGACCTGGCAGCCCGCCGTGGACTTAGTCTCTGCGGCTGGCGCAGGCGGGTAGACCTGGCAGCCCGCCGTGGACTTAGTCTCTGCGGCATCCGCAGGCGGGTAGACCTGGCAGCCCGCCGTGGACTTAGTCTCTGCGGCTGGCGCAGGCGGGTAGACCTGGCAGCCCGCCGTGGACTTAGTCTCTGCGGCATCCGCAGGCGGGTAGACCTGGCAGCCCGCCGTGGACTTAGTCTCTGCGGCTTGCGCTAACGGGTAGACCTGGCGGCCGCCTCCGCTCCTGGTTCTCACCGAAGGGGTCGCTGCTTTGCGCTGCCTCCGGTTATGTCCTCGTAAGAGGCGGCGTCGTTGGCGCGCTCCCTCCGCTGGTGACTTCTCCGAGTTGGAAGCTAGGGCCCCCTCGGACTCACCTGTACATACTATAGGGGCGAGCGGTGACTCGCCGCGGAGGGCACCGCTGGCGAGCGGCTAAGTTGGGCTGTGCACGATCCGTTTCGGCCGCTCCGCCGGAGGAGTTGCATTTTCCCGGTTGCACTCTCTCCGGTTCTTTTTTCCGCTTTCTCGTTTTTCCGCTTTTCTCTGGTCGCCGCTCCACCGGGGTGACTCGTTCGCCGCGGGGTGAGCGCAAGAGGTGGTGCGGCGTGTGTCAGGCTGATGGTCTCGTTGTCGAACGCTGAAAAAGGGAAGTCGAGCGTGCCGCGGCTCTCCCCTGGTCCCTTCTGGCCAGGCACGGATGGGCTCGGTGTCTCGGAGCGGTGGGTGATGCTTAGCGAGGCTCGTCTCGGCAGGCGCGTCTGAGGGGCTTCTCGGCAGGGCCGGCTCTGCCGGTGTGCCAGCCGGTGTTGCACCCCTCTCCCCGGACGCTGCCTGGTCGTTCGTACCGCTCCCGCCGTTCTCCCCACGGGGTTGGGCGGTGGGATGCCGCGTGGTGGCCGTTGCTGTCCCAGGAGAACCGTGGCTGCGGGGGCCTCGGTACCCTTTTATTTTTCCCTGATCGATGAGGTTCGATCGACGTGGCCGCCCGCCGTGGACTTGCTTTCCGCGGCTTGCGGTGGCGGGTAGACCTGGCCGCCCGCTGGTTTCCTAGAGGTGGGTAGACGTGACGGCCGGTTTGCCACGGAGCAGGCCTCCGCCGCGGGAGTGTAGCGTTCCCTTCGCGCCGTCCGTTCCCCTGGGTGCTGGGGTAGACCTGGCAGCCCGCCGTGGACTTGCTTTCTGCGGCTTGCGCTGGCGGGTAGACCTGGCAGCCCGCCGGTTGCCTGGAGGTGGGTAGACGTGATGGCCGGTTTCGTCCCCGCCTCGCGCGCCGCGTCCTGTCTACCCGGCTCCGGCCGTCCGGGCTTACCCTTCTCCGGCCGTCCTGGACGTCTACCCGGCTCTGGCCGTCCGGGCTTAGCCGGCTCCGGCCGTCCTGTCTACCCTCCTCCGGCCGTCCGGGCTTATCCGGCTCCGGCCGTCCTGGCTACCCCTCTCCGGCCGTCCGGGCTTACCCTTCTTCGGCCGTCCTGGCTACCCGGCTCCGGCCGTCCGGGCTTACCCGGCTCCGGCCGTTCTGGCTACACACCTCCGGCCGTCCGGGCTTACCCGGCTCTGGCCGTCCGGGCTTACCCGGCTCCGGCCGTTCTGGCTACCCGGCTCCGGCCGTCCTGTCTATCCTCCTCCGGCCGTCCGGGCTTACCCGGCTCCGGCCGTCCTGTCTACCCGCTCCGGCCGTCTCGTCTACCCACCTCCGGCTGTCCTGTCTACCATCCTCCGGCCGTCCGGGCTTACCCTTCTCCGGTCGTCCTGGCTACCCCTCTCCGGCCGTCCGGGCTTACCCTTCTCCGGCCGTCCTGGCTACCCGGCTCCGGCCGTCCGGGCTTACCCGGCTCTGGCCGTCCGGGCTTACCCGGCTCCGGCCGTCCTGGCTACCCCTCTCCGGTCGTCCGGGCTTACCCTTCTCCGGCCGTCCTGGCTACCCGGCTCCGGCCGTCCGGGCTTACCCGGCTCTGGCCGTCCGGGCTTACCCGGCTCCGGCAGTCCGGGCTTACCCGGCTCCGGCCGTTCTGGCTACACACCTCCGGCTGTCCTGTCTACCATCCTCCGGCCGTCCGGGCTTACCCTTCTCCGGTCGTCCTGGCTACCCCTCTCCGGCCGTCCGGGCTTACCCTTCTCCGGCCGTCCTGGCTACCCGGCTCCAGCCGTCCGGGCTTACCCGGCTCTGGCCGTCCGGGCTTACCCGGCTCCGGCCGTTCTGGCTACCCGGCTCCGGCTGTCCTGTCTACCATCCTCCGGCCGTCCGGGCTTACCCGGCTCCGGCCGTCCTGTCTACCCGCTCCGGCCGTCTCGTCTACCCACCTCCGGAGCATCGGCAGGACCGCCGTGCTTCGCCCGGGCTGCCGGTCTTTCCGGCCGCGTCGGGCCGTCAGGTCTACCCCTCTCCGGCCGGTCTTTGTTCGTTTTTCCAGCGGGACGGGTAGACCTGGCGGCCGCCTCCGCTCCTGGTTCTCACCGAAGGGGTCGCTGCTTTGCGCTGCCTCCGGTTATGTCCTCGTAAGAGGCGGCGTCGTTGGCGCGCCCCCTCCGCTGGTGACTTCTCCGAGTTGGAAGCTAGGGCGCCCTCGGACTCACCTGTACATACTATAGGGGCGAGCGGTGACTCGCCACTGAGGGCACGGCTGGCGAGCGGTCTAAGTTGGGCTGCGCACGATCCGTTTCGGCCGCTCCGCCGGAGGAGTCGCATTTTCCCGGTTGCACTCTCTCCGATTCTGCTTTCCGCTTATCTCGTTTTTCCGCTTTTCTCTGGTCGCCGCTGCACCGGGGTGTGAGTCGTTCGCCGCGGGGTGAGCGCAAGAGGTGGTGCGGCGTGTGTCAGGCTGATGGTCTCGTTGTCGAACGCTGAGAAGGGGAAGTCGAGCGTGCCGCGGCTCTCCCCTGGTCCCGGCTGTCCAGGCACGGATGGGCTCGGTGGCTCCGGCCGTCCTCTCTACTCGGCTCCGGCCGTCCTGTCTACCCTCCTCCGGCTGTCCTCTCTACCCTCCTCCGGCCCTGCTGGCTTACCCGGCTCCGGCCGTTCTGTCTACCCTCCTCCGGCCTTCCGGGCTTACCCGGCTCCGGCCGTTCTGTCTACCCACCTCCGACCTTCCTTTCTACCCTCCCCTGGCCGTCCGTGCTTACCCGGCTCCGGCCGTCCTGTCTACCCATCTCCGACCTTCCTTTCTACCCTCCCCTGGCCGTCCGTGCTTACCCGGCTCTGGCCGTCTGTCTACCCTCCTCTGTCTGTGCTGTCAACCCTCCTCCGGCCGTCTGGGCTTACCCGGCTCCGGTTGTCCTGTCTACCCTCCTGCGGCCGTCCGGGCTTACCCGGCCCCGGCCGTCCTGTCTACCCTGCTCCGGTTGTCCTGCCTACCCTCCTCCGGCCTTCCGGGCTTACCCGGCTCCGGCCGTCCTGTCTACCCATCTCCGACCCTCCTTTCTACCCTCCCCTGGCCGTCCGTGCTTACTCGGCTCTGGCCGTGCGGTCTACCCGGCTGCGGCCGTCTGTCTACCCTCCTCTGTCTGTGCTGTCTAGCCTCCTCCGGCCGTACGGGCTTAACCGGCTCCGGCCGTCTGTCTACCCTCCTCCGGCCGTCCAGGCTTACCCGGCTCCGGCCGTCCTGTCTACCCCGCTCCGGTTGTCCTGCCTACCCTCCTCCGGCCGTCCGGGCTTACCCGGCTCCGGCAGTCCTGTCTACCCTCCACCGGCCGTCCGGGCTTACCCTCCGACGGCCGTCTTGTCTACTCTCGAGGACTCTTGCACTCTCCCCCGGTTCTTTTTTCCGCTTTCTCGTTCTTCCGCTTTTCTCTGGTCGCCGCTGCACCGGGGTGTGAGTCGTTCGCCGCGGGGTGAGCGCAAGAGGTGGTGCGGTGTTTGTCAGGCTGATGGTCTCGGAGTCGAACGCTGTGAAAAGGGGAAGTCGAGCGTGCCGCGGCTTTCCCCTGGTCCCGGCTGGCCAGGCACGGATGGGCTCGGTGTCGCGGAGCGGTGGGTGATGCTTAGCGAGGCTCGTCTCGGCAGGCGCGTCTGAGGGGTTTCTCGGCAGGGCCGGCTCTGCCGGTGTGCCAGCCGGTGTTGCACCCCTCTCCCCGGACGCTGCCTGGTCGTTCGTACCGCTCCCGCCGTTCTCCCCACGGGGTTGGGCGGTGGAGATGCCGCGTGGTGGCCGTTGCTGTCCCAGGAGAACCGTGGCCGCGGGGGCCTCGGTACCCTTTTATTTGTCCCTGATAGATGAGGTTCGATCGACGTGGCCGCCCGCCGTGGACTTGCTTTCCGCGGCTTGCGGTGGCGGGAAGACCTGGCGGCCGGCAGGGGCCTGGAGGTGGGTAGACCTGACGGCCGGTTCTACCCGGCCGCGGCGCAGGCCCCTGCCGCGGGAGCGTAGCGTTCCCTCCGCACCGTCCTTCCCCCTGGGTGCTGGGGTAGACGTGGCAGCCCGCCGTGGACTTGCTTTCTGCGGCTTGCGCTGGCGGGTAGACCTGGCAGCCCGCCGGTTGCCTGGAGGTGGGTAGACGTGATGGCCGGTTTCGTCCCCGCCTCGCGCGCCGCGTCCTGTCTACCCGGCTCCGGCCGTCCGGGCTTAGCCGGCTCCGGCCGTCCTGTCTACCCTCCTCCGGCCGTCCGGGCTTACCCTTCTCCGGCCGTCCTGGCTACCCCTCTCCGGCCGTCCGGGCTTACCCTTCTCCGGCCGTCCTGGCTACCCCTCTCCGGCCGTCCGGGCTTACCCTTCTCCGGCCGTCCTGGCTACCCGGCTCCGGCCGTCCGGGCTTACCCGGCTCTGGCCGTCCGGGCTTACCCGGCTCCGGCCGTTCTGGCTACACACCTCCGGCCGTCCGGGCTTACCCGGCTCTGGCCGTCCGGGCTTACCCGGCTCCGGCCGTTCTGGCTACCCGGCTCCGGCTGTCCTGTCTACCATCCTCCGGCCGTCCGGGCTTACCCGGCTCCGGCCGTCCTGTCTACCCGGCTCCGGCCGTCCTGTCTATCCTCCTCCGGCCGTCCGGGCTTACCCGGCTCCGGCCGTCCTGTCTACCCGCTCCGGCCGTCTCGTCTACCCACCTCCGGAGCATCGGCAGGACCGCCGTGCTTCGCCCGGGCTGCCGGTCTTTCCGGCCGCGTCGGGCCGTCAGGTCTACCCCTCTCCGGCCGGTCTTTGTTCGTTTTTCCAGCGGGACGGGTAGACCTGGCGGCCGCCTCCGCTCCTGGTTCTCACCGAAGGGGTCGCTGCCTTGCGGTGCCTCCGGTTATGTCCTCGTAAGAGGCGGCGTCGTTGGCGCGCCCCCTCCGCTGGTGACTTCTCCGAGTTGGAAGCTAGGGCGCCCTCGGACTCACCTGTACATACTATAGGGACGAGCTGTGACTCGCCGCGGAGGGCACGGCTGGCGAGCGGCTAAGTTGGGCTGCGCACGATCCGTTTCGGCCGCTCCGCCGGAGGAGTTGCATTTTCCCGGTTGCACTCTCTCCGGTTCTTTTTTTCGCTTTCTCGTTTTTCCGCTTTTCTCTGGTCGCCGCTGCACCGGGGTGACTCGTTCGCCGCGGGGTGAGCGCAAGAGGTGGTGCGGCGTGTGTCAGGCTGATGGTCTCGTTGTCGAACGCTGAGAAGGGGAAGTCGAGCGTGCCGCGGCTCTCCCCTGGTCCCGGCTGGCCAGGCACGGATGGGCTCGGTGTCTCGGAGCGGTGGGTGATGCTTAGCGAGGCTCGTCTCGGCAGGCGCGTCTGAGGGGCTTCTCGGCAGGGCCGGCTCTGCCGGTGTGCCAGCCGGTGTTGCACCCCTCTCCCCGGACGCTGCCTGGTCGTTCGTACCGCTCCCGCCGTTCTCCCCACGGGGTTGGGCGGTGGGATGCCGCGTGGTGGCCGTTGCTGTCCCAGGAGAACCGTGGCTGCGGGGGCCTCGGTACCCTTTTATTTTTCCCTGATCGATGAGGTTCGATCGACGTGGCCGCCCGCCGTGGACTTGCTTTCCGCGGCTTGCGGTGGCGGGTAGACCTGGCCGCCCGCTGGTTTCCTAGAGGTGGGTAGACGTGACGGCCGGTTTGCCACGGAGCAGGCCTCCGCCGCGGGAGTGTAGCGTTCCCTTCGCGCCGTCCGTTCCCCTGGGTGCTGGGGTAGACCTGGCAGCCCGCCGTGGACTTCGTTTCTGCGGCTTGCGCTGGCGGGTAGACCTGGCCGCCCGCCAGTGCCTGGAGATGGGTAGACCTGACGGCCGGTTTTACCCGGCCGCGGCGCAGGCCCCCGCCGCGGGATCGTAGCGTTCCCTTCGCACCGTCCTTCCCCCTGGGCGCTGGGGTAGACGTGGCCGCCCGCCGTGGACTTGCTTTCTGCGGCTTGCGCTGGCGGGTAGACCTGGCAGCCCGCCGGTTGCCTGGAGGTGGGTAGACGTGATGGCCGGTTTCGTCCCCGCCTCGCGCGCCGCTTCCTGTCTACCCGGCTCCGGCCGTCCGGGCTTACCCTTCTCCGGCCGTCCTGGACGTCTACCCGGCTCTGGCCGTCCGGGCTTAGCCGGCTCCGGCCGTCCTGTCTGCCCTCCTCCGGCCATCCGGGCTTCCCCGGCTCCGGCCGTCCTGGCTACCCCTCTCCGGTCGTCCGGGCTTACCCTTCTCCGGCCGTCCTGGCTACCCGGCTCCGGCCGTTCTGGCTACCCGGCTCCGGCTGTCCTGTCTACCATCCTCCGGCCGTCCGGGCTTACCCGGCTCCGGCCGTCCTGTCTACCCGCTCCGGCCGTCTCGTCTACCCACCTCCGGAGCATCGGCAGGACCGCCGTGCTTCGCCCGGGCTACCGGTTTTTCCGGCCGCGTCGGGCCGTCAGGTCTACCCCTCTCCGGCCGGTCTTTGTTCGTTTTTCCAGCGGGACGGGTAGACCTGGCGGCCGCCTCCGCTCCTGGTTCTCACCGAAGGGGTCGCTGCTTTGCGCTGCCTCCGGTTATGTCCTCGTAAGAGGCGGCGTCGTTGGCGCGCCCCCTCCGCTGGTGACTTCTCCGAGTTGGAAGCTAGGGCGCCCTCGGACTCACCTGTACATACTATAGGGGCGAGCGGTGACTCGCCACTGAGGGCACGGCTGGCGAGCGGCTAAGTTGGGCTGCGCACGATCCGTTTCGGCCGCTTCGCCGGAGGAGTCGCATTTTCCCGGTTGCACTCTCTCCGATCATGCTTTCCGCTTATCTCGTTTTTCCGC
>JAUNZM010002269.1:17500-22500 GCA_033459285.1 Clamator glandarius
GCAGGAATTGAGAGATAAAGATGATTCATCTCATGGGAGTGAACATCTTGCAAGTCCTTTGCCAGTAAATCCTGAGTTAAACCCGCAGAATGAACCTCCCATGGGAGAAATACCTATGGTTAAAGTTCCTGACAAAAATCCATCTTGTCCATATTGTGGGACTCAGTTTGACAAGATATCGGGACTCACTGAACATCTTAAAAGAGTCCACGGTAAAAGAAAGATTATGTTCCAATGTATAAAATGTGGCAGAACAAATGAGAAACATCATAGTATTGCATGCCACTTTCCCAAATGCCAAGGGCAAAACAACCCAGTAGAAATAAAAGGGCATGTCTGTGAGGAATGCCAAAGAGAATTTAACACCAAAAGTGGTTTGAGTCAACATAAACGCCTGGCTCACCCAGTTGTGAGGAATAAGGAGCGGATCGAAGCATCTCTCCCAAAGAAAAGTACTCGGAGGGGCGAACATAAGCAGTGCTGGACTAGTGATGAGATTGAATTGTTAATGAAATTGGAAAAACAGTATGAGGGACTGAAAACCATCAATAAATTAATTGCGGAAAGTTTACCATCTAAAACCGCAAAACAAATAAGTGATAAAAGGCGCGATCTAAAAAGATCTGAAATGAGAAAGAAAGTGGAATATCGGGAAGAGGAAAACTCTGAAAAAGAGGAATGTATTGGAGACATTGATGAGACAAAGAAAGTGGACCTTAAGTCCCATTATAAGAGGACTGTCGTAGAAGGGATTACAGCTGGTGAAATATCCACTTTCCAAAATGTGTTTTGTGAAATGGTCAAAGGCGAGATAGATCCATCAATATTAATTGAAGAGGCAATGAAAGACTGCCTGGCAGACCTTGAGAGAAAATCCTCTGAGTTGGAAGCCTCCTCACAAACGGGCACGCAGAGAACCGTTAAACGGGATCGTCCCAGAAGTCCTCCAAAGAACTGGATGAGAAAGAAAGCCAAACGCAAGTGTACCTTCCGTCGGATGCAAAGGTTATACCATGCCGACAGAGGGAAGCTAGCTGGCATCATCCTGGATGGACGGGAGTCCCTGAGGTGTGGGATCCCTCTAGAGGAGGCTTATAATGTCTTCAGATCTAGATGGGAGAACACGGGTAAATTCTGTGGCCTGGATGTATTTAATCATGTGGAGATGGCAGACAACTCGGCTTTTTATGCTATGTTTACGGAAAAAGAAATTAAGAGAAATATTAATGAAATGAAGAAAAATGCGGCACCAGGACCAGATGGGCTAAGTTTGAAAGATCTTGAACAATATGATTCTAAATTTGTTACATTAAAGGGAATTTACAATCTATGGCTGGTGTCGGGGAGGGTTCCGGACATGGTTAAGAAATGTCGGACCATCCTAATACCAAAACCTGCGGCCCGGGAACGCCCAGATGACATCAATAACTGGCGTCCGATTACTATCGGGTCGATTATCTTAAAATTATTCTCGAGATTGTTAACAGCGAGATTGACCAAGGCCTGTCCTATAAATATGAGACAAAGGGGTTTTATTAAATCATCAGGTTGTGCTGAGAACCTGAAACTATTACAACTATTAATGAAAATCTCTAAGAGAGACCATCGCCCCCTGGGGGTAGTCTTCATTGACCTTGAAAAAGCCTTTGATACGGTGAGCCACGATCATCTAATAGCGGCTCTCAAATTAAGAAGGGTGGACGAACATATTATCACCCTCGTTAAAAATCTATATTGTAATATCCAGACCGGAATAGAATTGAAAAGCGGTGTAACTAACCCCATTAACATTCAGATTGGGGTCAAACAAGGAGATCCAATGTCTCCACTTTTATTTAACTTGGCCTTGGACCCTCTGCTGTGTAGATTGGAAAATAAGGGCACTGGTTTCAGACACTGTTCGAAAAATATTACAACGTTGGCCTTTGCGGACGATTTGGTCCTGTTGAGTGAATCCTGGGAAGGAATGCAGAGAAATATAAAAATATTGGAGGCATTTTGTTCCGTAACAGGCCTCAGAATCCAAGGGGAAAAATGTGGTGGATTTTTTATAAAACCCACACACGATTCGTATACCATCAATAATTGTGAGGAATGGACCATCAATAATTCCCCCTTGAAAATGATGGACCCCGGAGATACTGTGAAATACCTGGGTCTTAAAACGGACCCATGGGTTGGAATATCTAATCCAGAGTTACTGGGGAAATTAAAAGACTGGTTACATCGGATTGAGAGAGCTTATTTAAAACCTTTACAGAAAGTAGAGATCTTGAAAGGGTATACAATTCCCAGATTGATTTACTCGGCTGACCAATCAAATGTAAAGGCTTCATTACTAGAAAGCCTTGACCTAGAAATAAGAGCTGCGGTCAAGGGATGGTTACACCTGCCCCCAAGTACGTGTGATGCCATCCTATATTCCAGCATTAGGGATGGTGGACTAGGATTAAATCGATTATCGGCATTGGTTCCCAGTATTCAAGCCCGTAGATTGCATCGGTTGGTGCATTCTTCGGATGAGTTGGTTAAGACCTTGTTGAAGGCAGAGAATATTGAAAAAGAGTATGAGAAACTCTGGATTACAGCTGGGGGTGATAGAAGTAAGATGCCATCCATATGGGAACCACCTATCATTGTTACAACTGATGATGTAAATGAGGGAGATGTCCCACTTTCGGAATGGGAAAGAGCCGCCCCGAAAGCTCTTTTTCCGAAACCTTGCAATTGGAGGAAGAACGAATTTGTGAATTGGGCTAAGCTGACATCTCAAGGGATTGGTATAAAGAATTTTGAGAACGATAGTATTAGCAATGACTGGCTAATACACAACAGAGGTATTCCTCAGAGAAAATTAATAACAGCATTGCAATTACGGGCGAATGTCTACCCCAACAGAGAATTTCTGTCTAGGGGTAGGCAGGAAACCCACTTAAGATCTTGCAGACATTGCCCTGCCGAAAATGAATCTTGCGCTCATATAATTGGATATTGTCCTAAAGTTCAAGAGGCCAGAATAAAAAGACATAATATCATTTGTGATATTTTGTCAAAGGAAGCAAAAAATTGCGATTGGAAAGTTATTAATGAACCCTGTATTAGAGACAGTAATAATGCGCTATTCAAACCTGATCTAATTTTTGTAAAAAATGAGGCTGCAATAGTAATTGACGTTACAGTTAGATATGAAGGCACCCTAACAACGCTAAAAGAAGCAGCCAAAGAAAAAGTGTTAAAATATCGACATCTAGCAGCAGAGGTAATAAAATTAACGGGTGCTTCATCAGTAAAAACGGTTGGCTTTCCCCTTGGCGCAAGAGGGAAATGGTACAGTGACAATGACAAAATACTAACCGAAATTGGACTCTCCCGATCTCAGACTACGAAATTGGCCAAAAGACTATCAAAACTGGCCCTACTGTCCTCAGTTGATATTGTCCATATGTTTGCAAGCTCATCAAATGCTAATTCTTAATTTGATTCGTTTATCGCGAAATTTTGTGATGCATGTTGCATGCGTTTTTATTCGGTTTTATAAATTTCCGGTTTTAATTTCGGTTTTATTTCTTCGGTTTTTTATTCCCTTATGTACGCGGTTTTAATTCGGTTTTTAATTCTGATTGGCTGTTAATAAAGGTTTCAAAATAAACAGAGGTATACAGTATGGGATCTCGTAATGATTACCGACTACATGACGCGGTCACTGGATATGACAAAAGGTGGACGGGCCACCTAACCTAACCCGGAATAGGGACACATCCGTCGATGTGTTCAATAATAGCCAAATGCCTCGTCATCTAATTAGTGACGCGGAAAAACAGTACGAGGGACTGAAAACCATCAATAAATTAATTGCGGAAAGTTTACCATCTAAAACCGCAAAACAAATAAGTGATAAAAGGCGCGATCTAAAAAGATCTGAAATGAGAAAGAAAGTGGAATATCGGGAAGAGGAAAACTCTGAAAAAGAGGAATGTATTGGAGACATTGATGAGACTAAGAAAGTGGACCTTAAGTCCCATTATAAGAGGACTGTCGTAGAAGGGATTACAGCTGGTAAAATATCCACTTTCCAAAATGTGTTTTGTGAAATGGTCAAAGGCGAGATAGATCCATCAATATTAATTGAAGAGGCAATGAAAGACTGCCTGGCAGACCTTGAGAGAAAATCCTCTGAGTTGGAAGCCTCCTCACAAACGGGCACGCAGAGAACCGTTAAACGGGATCGTCCCAGAAGTCCTCCAAAGAACTGGATGAGAAAGAAAGCCAAACGCAAGTGTACCTTCCGTCGGATGCAAAGGTTATACCATGCCGACAGAGGGAAGCTAGCTGGCATCATCCTGGATGGACGGGAGTCCCTGAGGTGTGGGATCCCTCTAGAGGAGGCTTATAATGTCTTCAGATCTAGATGGGAGAACACGGGTAAATTCTGTGGCCTGGATGTATTCAATCATGTGGAGATGGCAGACAACTCGGCTTTTTATGCTATGTTTACAGAAAAAGAAATTGAGAAAAATATAAATGAAATGAAGAAAAATGCGGCACCAGGACCAGATGGGCTAAGTTTGAAAGATCTCGAACAATATGACTCTAAATTTGTTACATTAAAGGGAATTTACAATCTATGGCTGGTGTCGGGGAGGGTTCCGGACATGGTTAAGAAATGTCGGACCATCCTAATACCAAAACCTGCGGCCCGGGAACGCCCAGATGACATCAATAACTGGCGTCCGATAACTATCGGGTCGATTATCTTAAAACTATTCTCGAGATTGTTAACAGCGAGATTGACCAAGGCCTGTCCTATAAATATGAGACAAAGGGGTTTTATTAAATCATCAGGTTGTGCTGAGAACCTGAAACTATTACAACTATTAATGAAAATCTCTAAAAGAGACCATCGCCCCCTGGGGGTAGTCTTCATTGACCTTGAAAAAGCCTTTGATACGGTGAGCCACGACCATCTAATAGCGGCTCTCAAATTAAGAGGGGTGGACGAA
>JAUNZM010002269.1:27500-50000 GCA_033459285.1 Clamator glandarius
CCGTGGACTTAGTCTCTGCGGCTTGCGCAGGCGGGTAGACCTGGCAGCCCGCCGTGGACTTAGTCTCTGCGGCTTGGCGCAGGCGGGTAGACCTGGCAGCCCGCCGTGGACTTAGTCTCTGCGGCTTCCGCAGGCGGGTAGACCTGGCAGCCCGCCGTGGACTTAGTCTCTGCGGCTTCCGCAGGCGGGTAGACCTGGCAGCCCGCCGTGGACTTAGTCTCTGCGGCTTCCGCAGGCGGGTAGACCTGGCAGCCCGCCGTGGACTTAGTCTCTGCGGCTTCCGCAGGCGGGTAGACCTGGCAGCCCGCCGTGGACTTAGTCTCTGCGGCTTCCGCAGGCGGGTAGACCTGGCAGCCCGCCGTGGACTTAGTCTCTGCGGCTTCCGCAGGCGGGTAGACCTGGCAGCCCGCCGTGGACTTAGTCTCTGCGGCTTCCGCAGGCGGGTAGACCTGGCAGCCCGCCGTGGACTTAGTCTCTGCGGCTTCCGCAGGCGGGTAGACCTGGCAGCCCGCCGTGGACTTAGTCTCTGCGGCTTCCGCAGGCGGGTAGACCTGGCAGCCCGCCGTGGACTTAGTCTCTGCGGCTTCCGCAGGCGGGTAGACCTGGCAGCCCGCCGTGGACTTAGTCTCTGCGGCTTCCGCAGGCGGGTAGACCTGGCAGCCCGCCGTGGACTTAGTCTCTGCGGCTTCCGCAGGCGGGTAGACCTGGCAGCCCGCCGTGGACTTAGTCTCTGCGGCTTCCGCAGGCGGGTAGACCTGGCAGCCCGCCGTGGACTTAGTCTCTGCGGCTTCCGCAGGCGGGTAGACCTGGCAGCCCGCCGTGGACTTAGTCTCTGCGGCTTCCGCAGGCGGGTAGACCTGGCAGCCCGCCGTGGACTTAGTCTCTGCGGCTTCCGCAGGCGGGTAGACCTGGCAGCCCGCCGTGGACTTAGTCTCTGCGGCTTCCGCAGGCGGGTAGACCTGGCAGCCCGCCGTGGACTTAGTCTCTGCGGCTTCCGCAGGCGGGTAGACCTGGCAGCCCGCCGTGGACTTAGTCTCTGCGGCTTCCGCAGGCGGGTAGACCTGGCAGCCCGCCGTGGACTTAGTCTCTGCGGCTTCCGCAGGCGGGTAGACCTGGCAGCCCGCCGTGGACTTAGTCTCTGCGGCTTCCGCAGGCGGGTAGACCTGGCAGCCCGCCGTGGACTTAGTCTCTGCGGCTTCCGCAGGCGGGTAGACCTGGCAGCCCGCCGTGGACTTAGTCTCTGCGGCTTCCGCAGGCGGGTAGACCTGGCAGCCCGCCGTGGACTTAGTCTCTGCGGCTTCCGCAGGCGGGTAGACCTGGCAGCCCGCCGTGGACTTAGTCTCTGCGGCTTCCGCAGGCGGGTAGACCTGGCAGCCCGCCGTGGACTTAGTCTCTGCGGCTTCCGCAGGCGGGTAGACCTGGCAGCCCGCCGTGGACTTAGTCTCTGCGGCTTCCGCAGGCGGGTAGACCTGGCAGCCCGCCGTGGACTTAGTCTCTGCGGCTTCCGCAGGCGGGTAGACCTGGCAGCCCGCCGTGGACTTAGTCTCTGCGGCTTCCGCAGGCGGGTAGACCTGGCAGCCCGCCGTGGACTTAGTCTCTGCGGCTTCCGCAGGCGGGTAGACCTGGCAGCCCGCCGTGGACTTAGTCTCTGCGGCTTCCGCAGGCGGGTAGACCTGGCAGCCCGCCGTGGACTTAGTCTCTGCGGCTTCCGCAGGCGGGTAGACCTGGCAGCCCGCCGTGGACTTAGTCTCTGCGGCTTCCGCAGGCGGGTAGACCTGGCAGCCCGCCGTGGACTTAGTCTCTGCGGCTTCCGCAGGCGGGTAGACCTGGCAGCCCGCCGTGGACTTAGTCTCTGCGGCTTGCGCAGGCGGGTAGACCTGGCAGCCCGCCGTGGACTTAGTCTCTGCGGCTTCCGCAGGCGGGTAGACCTGGCAGCCCGCCGTGGACTTAGTCTCTGCGGCTTCCGCAGGCGGGTAGACCTGGCAGCCCGCCGTGGACTTAGTCTCTGCGGCTTGCGCAGGCGGGTAGACCTGGCAGCCCGCCGTGGACTTAGTCTCTGCGGCTTCCGCAGGCGGGTAGACCTGGCAGCCCGCCGTGGACTTAGTCTCTGCGGCTTCCGCAGGCGGGTAGACCTGGCAGCCCGCCGTGGACTTAGTCTCTGCGGCTTCCGCAGGCGGGTAGACCTGGCAGCCCGCCGTGGACTTAGTCTCTGCGGCTTCCGCAGGCGGGTAGACCTGGCAGCCCGCCGTGGACTTAGTCTCTGCGGCTTCCGCAGGCGGGTAGACCTGGCAGCCCGCCGTGGACTTAGTCTCTGCGGCTTCCGCAGGCGGGTAGACCTGGCAGCCCGCCGTGGACTTAGTCTCTGCGGCTGGCGCAGGCGGGTAGACCTGGCAGCCCGCCGTGGACTTAGTCTCTGCGGCTTGCGCTAGGCGGGTAGACCTGGCAGCCCGCCGTGGACTTAGTCTCTGCGGCTTCCGCAGGCGGGTAGACCTGGCAGCCCGCCGTGGACTTAGTCTCTGCGGCTTCCGCAGGCGGGTAGACCTGGCAGCCCGCCGTGGACTTAGTCTCTGCGGCTTCCGCAGGCGGGTAGACCTGGCAGCCCGCCGTGGACTTAGTCTCTGCGGCTTCCGCAGGCGGGTAGACCTGGCAGCCCGCCGTGGACTTAGTCTCTGCGGCTTCCGCAGGCGGGTAGACCTGGCAGCCCGCCGTGGACTTAGTCTCTGCGGCTTCCGCAGGCGGGTAGACCTGGCAGCCCGCCGTGGACTTAGTCTCTGCGGCTTCCGCAGGCGGGTAGACCTGGCAGCCCGCCGTGGACTTAGTCTCTGCGGCTTCCGCAGGCGGGTAGACCTGGCAGCCCGCCGTGGACTTAGTCTCTGCGGCTTCCGCAGGCGGGTAGACCTGGCAGCCCGCCGTGGACTTAGTCTCTGCGGCTTCCGCAGGCGGGTAGACCTGGCAGCCCGCCGTGGACTTAGTCTCTGCGGCTTCCGCAGGCGGGTAGACCTGGCAGCCCGCCGTGGACTTAGTCTCTGCGGCTTCCGCAGGCGGGTAGACCTGGCAGCCCGCCGTGGACTTAGTCTCTGCGGCTTCCGCAGGCGGGTAGACCTGGCAGCCCGCCGTGGACTTAGTCTCTGCGGCTTCCGCAGGCGGGTAGACCTGGCAGCCCGCCGTGGACTTAGTCTCTGCGGCTTCCGCAGGCGGGTAGACCTGGCAGCCCGCCGTGGACTTAGTCTCTGCGGCTTCCGCAGGCGGGTAGACCTGGCAGCCCGCCGTGGACTTAGTCTCTGCGGCTTCCGCAGGCGGGTAGACCTGGCAGCCCGCCGTGGACTTAGTCTCTGCGGCTTCCGCAGGCGGGTAGACCTGGCAGCCCGCCGTGGACTTAGTCTCTGCGGCTTCCGCAGGCGGGTAGACCTGGCAGCCCGCCGTGGACTTAGTCTCTGCGGCTTCCGCAGGCGGGTAGACCTGGCAGCCCGCCGTGGACTTAGTCTCTGCGGCTTCCGCAGGCGGGTAGACCTGGCAGCCCGCCGTGGACTTAGTCTCTGCGGCTTCCGCAGGCGGGTAGACCTGGCAGCCCGCCGTGGACTTAGTCTCTGCGGCTTGCGCAGGCGGGTAGACCTGGCAGCCCGCCGTGGACTTAGTCTCTGCGGCTTCCGCAGGCGGGTAGACCTGGCAGCCCGCCGTGGACTTAGTCTCTGCGGCTTCCGCAGGCGGGTAGACCTGGCAGCCCGCCGTGGACTTAGTCTCTGCGGCTTCCGCAGGCGGGTAGACCTGGCAGCCCGCCGTGGACTTAGTCTCTGCGGCTTGCGCAGGCGGGTAGACCTGGCAGCCCGCCGTGGACTTAGTCTCTGCGGCTTCCGCAGGCGGGTAGACCTGGCAGCCCGCCGTGGACTTAGTCTCTGCGGCTTCCGCAGGCGGGTAGACCTGGCAGCCCGCCGTGGACTTAGTCTCTGCGGCTTCCGCAGGCGGGTAGACCTGGCAGCCCGCCGTGGACTTAGTCTCTGCGGCTTCCGCAGGCGGGTAGACCTGGCAGCCCGCCGTGGACTTAGTCTCTGCGGCTTCCGCAGGCGGGTAGACCTGGCAGCCCGCCGTGGACTTAGTCTCTGCGGCTTCCGCAGGCGGGTAGACCTGGCAGCCCGCCGTGGACTTAGTCTCTGCGGCTTCCGCAGGCGGGTAGACCTGGCAGCCCGCCGTGGACTTAGTCTCTGCGGCTTCCGCAGGCGGGTAGACCTGGCAGCCCGCCGTGGACTTAGTCTCTGCGGCTTCCGCAGGCGGGTAACCTGGCAGCCCGCCGTGGACTTAGTCTCTGCGGCTTCCGCAGGCGGGTAGACCTGGCAGCCCGCCGTGGACTTAGTCTCTGCGGCTTCCGCAGGCGGGTAGACCTGGCAGCCCGCCGTGGACTTAGTCTCTGCGGCTTCCGCAGGCGGGTAGACCTGGCAGCCCGCCGTGGACTTAGTCTCTGCGGCTTCCGCAGGCGGGTAGACCTGGCAGCCCGCCGTGGACTTAGTCTCTGCGGCTTCCGCAGGCGGGTAGACCTGGCAGCCCGCCGTGGACTTAGTCTCTGCGGCTTCCGCAGGCGGGTAGACCTGGCAGCCCGCCGTGGACTTAGTCTCTGCGGCTTCCGCAGGCGGGTAGACCTGGCAGCCCGCCGTGGACTTAGTCTCTGCGGCTTCCGCAGGCGGGTAGACCTGGCAGCCCGCCGTGGACTTAGTCTCTGCGGCTTCCGCAGGCGGGTAGACCTGGCAGCCCGCCGTGGACTTAGTCTCTGCGGCTTCCGCAGGCGGGTAGACCTGGCAGCCCGCCGTGGACTTAGTCTCTGCGGCTTCCGCAGGCGGGTAGACCTGGCAGCCCGCCGTGGACTTAGTCTCTGCGGCTTCCGCAGGCGGGTAGACCTGGCAGCCCGCCGTGGACTTAGTCTCTGCGGCTTCCGCAGGCGGGTAGACCTGGCAGCCCGCCGTGGACTTAGTCTCTGCGGCTTCCGCAGGCGGGTAGACCTGGCAGCCCGCCGTGGACTTAGTCTCTGCGGCTTCCGCAGGCGGGTAGACCTGGCAGCCCGCCGTGGACTTAGTCTCTGCGGCTTCCGCAGGCGGGTAGACCTGGCAGCCCGCCGTGGACTTAGTCTCTGCGGCTTCCGCAGGCGGGTAGACCTGGCAGCCCGCCGTGGACTTAGTCTCTGCGGCTTCCGCAGGCGGGTAGACCTGGCAGCCCGCCGTGGACTTAGTCTCTGCGGCTTCCGCAGGCGGGTAGACCTGGCAGCCCGCCGTGGACTTAGTCTCTGCGGCTTCCGCAGGCGGGTAGACCTGGCAGCCCGCCGTGGACTTAGTCTCTGCGGCTTCCGCAGGCGGGTAGACCTGGCAGCCCGCCGTGGACTTAGTCTCTGCGGCTTCCGCAGGCGGGTAGACCTGGCAGCCCGCCGTGGACTTAGTCTCTGCGGCTTCCGCAGGCGGGTAGACCTGGCAGCCCGCCGTGGACTTAGTCTCTGCGGCTTCCGCAGGCGGGTAGACCTGGCAGCCCGCCGTGGACTTAGTCTCTGCGGCTTCCGCAGGCGGGTAGACCTGGCAGCCCGCCGTGGACTTAGTCTCTGCGGCTTCCGCAGGCGGGTAGACCTGGCAGCCCGCCGTGGACTTAGTCTCTGCGGCTTCCGCAGGCGGGTAGACCTGGCAGCCCGCCGTGGACTTAGTCTCTGCGGCTTCCGCAGGCGGGTAGACCTGGCAGCCCGCCGTGGACTTAGTCTCTGCGGCTTCCGCAGGCGGGTAGACCTGGCAGCCCGCCGTGGACTTAGTCTCTGCGGCTTCCGCAGGCGGGTAGACCTGGCAGCCCGCCGTGGACTTAGTCTCTGCGGCTTCCGCAGGCGGGTAGACCTGGCAGCCCGCCGTGGACTTAGTCTCTGCGGCTTCCGCAGGCGGGTAGACCTGGCAGCCCGCCGTGGACTTAGTCTCTGCGGCTTCCGCAGGCGGGTAGACCTGGCAGCCCGCCGTGGACTTAGTCTCTGCGGCTTGCGCTAGCGGGTAGACCTGGCAGCCCGCCGTGGACTTAGTCTCTGCGGCTTCCGCAGGCGGGTAGACCTGGCAGCCCGCCGTGGACTTAGTCTCTGCGGCTTCCGCAGGCGGGTAGACCTGGCAGCCCGCCGTGGACTTAGTCTCTGCGGCTTCCGCAGGCGGGTAGACCTGGCAGCCCGCCGTGGACTTAGTCTCTGCGGCTTCCGCAGGCGGGTAGACCTGGCAGCCCGCCGTGGACTTAGTCTCTGCGGCTGCCGCA
This sequence comes from Clamator glandarius, assembly GCA_033459285.1. Classification (NCBI taxonomy): domain Eukaryota; kingdom Metazoa; phylum Chordata; class Aves; order Cuculiformes; family Cuculidae; genus Clamator; species Clamator glandarius. The sequence continues at coordinate 33,753 of JAUNZM010002269.1, forward strand.
GGCGGGTAGACCTGGCAGCCCGCCGTGGACTTAGTCTCTGCGGCTTCCGCAGGCGGGTAGACCTGGCAGCCCGCCGTGGACTTAGTCTCTGCGGCTTCCGCAGGCGGGTAGACCTGGCAGCCCGCCGTGGACTTAGTCTCTGCGGCTTCCGCAGGCGGGTAGACCTGGCAGCCCGCCGTGGACTTAGTCTCTGCGGCTTCCGCAGGCGGGTAGACCTGGCAGCCCGCCGTGGACTTAGTCTCTGCGGCTTCCGCAGGCGGGTAGACCTGGCAGCCCGCCGTGGACTTAGTCTCTGCGGCTTCCGCAGGCGGGTAGACCTGGCAGCCCGCCGTGGACTTAGTCTCTGCGGCTTCCGCAGGCGGGTAGACCTGGCAGCCCGCCGTGGACTTAGTCTCTGCGGCTTCCGCAGGCGGGTAGACCTGGCAGCCCGCCGTGGACTTAGTCTCTGCGGCTTCCGCAGGCGGGTAGACCTGGCAGCCCGCCGTGGACTTAGTCTCTGCGGCTTCCGCAGGCGGGTAGACCTGGCAGCCCGCCGTGGACTTAGTCTCTGCGGCTTCCGCAGGCGGGTAGACCTGGCAGCCCGCCGTGGACTTAGTCTCTGCGGCTTCCGCAGGCGGGTAGACCTGGCAGCCCGCCGTGGACTTAGTCTCTGCGGCTTCCGCAGGCGGGTAGACCTGGCAGCCCGCCGTGGACTTAGTCTCTGCGGCTTCCGCAGGCGGGTAGACCTGGCAGCCCGCCGTGGACTTAGTCTCTGCGGCTTCCGCAGGCGGGTAGACCTGGCAGCCCGCCGTGGACTTAGTCTCTGCGGCTTCCGCAGGCGGGTAGACCTGGCAGCCCGCCGTGGACTTAGTCTCTGCGGCTTCCGCAGGCGGGTAGACCTGGCAGCCCGCCGTGGACTTAGTCTCTGCGGCTTCCGCAGGCGGGTAGACCTGGCAGCCCGCCGTGGACTTAGTCTCTGCGGCTTCCGCAGGCGGGTAGACCTGGCAGCCCGCCGTGGACTTAGTCTCTGCGGCTTCCGCAGGCGGGTAGACCTGGCAGCCCGCCGTGGACTTAGTCTCTGCGGCTTCCGCAGGCGGGTAGACCTGGCAGCCCGCCGTGGACTTAGTCTCTGCGGCTTCCGCAGGCGGGTAGACCTGGCAGCCCGCCGTGGACTTAGTCTCTGCGGCTTCCGCAGGCGGGTAGACCTGGCAGCCCGCCGTGGACTTAGTCTCTGCGGCTTCCGCAGGCGGGTAGACCTGGCAGCCCGCCGTGGACTTAGTCTCTGCGGCTTCCGCAGGCGGGTAGACCTGGCAGCCCGCCGTGGACTTAGTCTCTGCGGCTTCCGCAGGCGGGTAGACCTGGCAGCCCGCCGTGGACTTAGTCTCTGCGGCTTCCGCAGGCGGGTAGACCTGGCAGCCCGCCGTGGACTTAGTCTCTGCGGCTTCCGCAGGCGGGTAGACCTGGCAGCCCGCCGTGGACTTAGTCTCTGCGGCTTCCGCAGGCGGGTAGACCTGGCAGCCCGCCGTGGACTTAGTCTCTGCGGCTTCCGCAGGCGGGTAGACCTGGCAGCCCGCCGTGGACTTAGTCTCTGCGGCTTCCGCAGGCGGGTAGACCTGGCAGCCCGCCGTGGACTTAGTCTCTGCGGCTTCCGCAGGCGGGTAGACCTGGCAGCCCGCCGTGGACTTAGTCTCTGCGGCTTCCGCAGGCGGGTAGACCTGGCAGCCCGCCGTGGACTTAGTCTCTGCGGCTTCCGCAGGCGGGTAGACCTGGCAGCCCGCCGTGGACTTAGTCTCTGCGGCTTCCGCAGGCGGGTAGACCTGGCAGCCCGCCGTGGACTTAGTCTCTGCGGCTTCCGCAGGCGGGTAGACCTGGCAGCCCGCCGTGGACTTAGTCTCTGCGGCTTCCGCAGGCGGGTAGACCTGGCAGCCCGCCGTGGACTTAGTCTCTGCGGCTTCCGCAGGCGGGTAGACCTGGCAGCCCGCCGTGGACTTAGTCTCTGCGGCTTCCGCAGGCGGGTAGACCTGGCAGCCCGCCGTGGACTTAGTCTCTGCGGCTTCCGCAGGCGGGTAGACCTGGCAGCCCGCCGTGGACTTAGTCTCTGCGGCTTCCGCAGGCGGGTAGACCTGGCAGCCCGCCGTGGACTTAGTCTCTGCGGCTTCCGCAGGCGGGTAGACCTGGCAGCCCGCCGTGGACTTAGTCTCTGCGGCTTCCGCAGGCGGGTAGACCTGGCAGCCCGCCGTGGACTTAGTCTCTGCGGCTTCCGCAGGCGGGTAGACCTGGCAGCCCGCCGTGGACTTAGTCTCTGCGGCTTCCGCAGGCGGGTAGACCTGGCAGCCCGCCGTGGACTTAGTCTCTGCGGCTTCCGCAGGCGGGTAGACCTGGCAGCCCGCCGTGGACTTAGTCTCTGCGGCTTCCGCAGGCGGGTAGACCTGGCAGCCCGCCGTGGACTTAGTCTCTGCGGCTTCCGCAGGCGGGTAGACCTGGCAGCCCGCCGTGGACTTAGTCTCTGCGGCTTCCGCAGGCGGGTAGACCTGGCAGCCCGCCGTGGACTTAGTCTCTGCGGCTTCCGCAGGCGGGTAGACCTGGCAGCCCGCCGTGGACTTAGTCTCTGCGGCTTCCGCAGGCGGGTAGACCTGGCAGCCCGCCGTGGACTTAGTCTCTGCGGCTTCCGCAGGCGGGTAGACCTGGCAGCCCGCCGTGGACTTAGTCTCTGCGGCTTCCGCAGGCGGGTAGACCTGGCAGCCCGCCGTGGACTTAGTCTCTGCGGCTTCCGCAGGCGGGTAGACCTGGCAGCCCGCCGTGGACTTAGTCTCTGCGGCTTCCGCAGGCGGGTAGACCTGGCAGCCCGCCGTGGACTTAGTCTCTGCGGCTTCCGCAGGCGGGTAGACCTGGCAGCCCGCCGTGGACTTAGTCTCTGCGGCTTCCGCAGGCGGGTAGACCTGGCAGCCCGCCGTGGACTTAGTCTCTGCGGCTTCCGCAGGCGGGTAGACCTGGCAGCCCGCCGTGGACTTAGTCTCTGCGGCTTCCGCAGGCGGGTAGACCTGGCAGCCCGCCGTGGACTTAGTCTCTGCGGCTTCCGCAGGCGGGTAGACCTGGCAGCCCGCCGTGGACTTAGTCTCTGCGGCTTCCGCAGGCGGGTAGACCTGGCAGCCCGCCGTGGACTTAGTCTCTGCGGCTTCCGCAGGCGGGTAGACCTGGCAGCCCGCCGTGGACTTAGTCTCTGCGGCTTCCGCAGGCGGGTAGACCTGGCAGCCCGCCGTGGACTTAGTCTCTGCGGCTTCCGCAGGCGGGTAGACCTGGCAGCCCGCCGTGGACTTAGTCTCTGCGGCTTCCGCAGGCGGGTAGACCTGGCAGCCCGCCGTGGACTTAGTCTCTGCGGCTTCCGCAGGCGGGTAGACCTGGCAGCCCGCCGTGGACTTAGTCTCTGCGGCTTCCGCAGGCGGGTAGACCTGGCAGCCCGCCGTGGACTTAGTCTCTGCGGCTTCCGCAGGCGGGTAGACCTGGCAGCCCGCCGTGGACTTAGTCTCTGCGGCTTCCGCAGGCGGGTAGACCTGGCAGCCCGCCGTGGACTTAGTCTCTGCGGCTTCCGCAGGCGGGTAGACCTGGCAGCCCGCCGTGGACTTAGTCTCTGCGGCTTCCGCAGGCGGGTAGACCTGGCAGCCCGCCGTGGACTTAGTCTCTGCGGCTTCCGCAGGCGGGTAGACCTGGCAGCCCGCCGTGGACTTAGTCTCTGCGGCTTCCGCAGGCGGGTAGACCTGGCAGCCCGCCGTGGACTTAGTCTCTGCGGCTTCCGCAGGCGGGTAGACCTGGCAGCCCGCCGTGGACTTAGTCTCTGCGGCTTCCGCAGGCGGGTAGACCTGGCAGCCCGCCGTGGACTTAGTCTCTGCGGCTTGCGCTAGGCGGGTAGACCTGGCAGCCCGCCGTGGACTTAGTCTCTGCGGCTTCCGCAGGCGGGTAGACCTGGCAGCCCGCCGTGGACTTAGTCTCTGCGGCTTCCGCAGGCGGGTAGACCTGGCAGCCCGCCGTGGACTTAGTCTCTGCGGCTTCCGCAGGCGGGTAGACCTGGCAGCCCGCCGTGGACTTAGTCTCTGCGGCTTCCGCAGGCGGGTAGACCTGGCAGCCCGCCGTGGACTTAGTCTCTGCGGCTTCCGCAGGCGGGTAGACCTGGCAGCCCGCCGTGGACTTAGTCTCTGCGGCTTCCGCAGGCGGGTAGACCTGGCAGCCCGCCGTGGACTTAGTCTCTGCGGCTTCCGCAGGCGGGTAGACCTGGCAGCCCGCCGTGGACTTAGTCTCTGCGGCTTCCGCAGGCGGGTAGACCTGGCAGCCCGCCGTGGACTTAGTCTCTGCGGCTTCCGCAGGCGGGTAGACCTGGCAGCCCGCCGTGGACTTAGTCTCTGCGGCTTCCGCAGGCGGGTAGACCTGGCAGCCCGCCGTGGACTTAGTCTCTGCGGCTTCCGCAGGCGGGTAGACCTGGCAGCCCGCCGTGGACTTAGTCTCTGCGGCTTCCGCAGGCGGGTAGACCTGGCAGCCCGCCGTGGACTTAGTCTCTGCGGCTTCCGCAGGCGGGTAGACCTGGCAGCCCGCCGTGGACTTAGTCTCTGCGGCTTCCGCAGGCGGGTAGACCTGGCAGCCCGCCGTGGACTTAGTCTCTGCGGCTTCCGCAGGCGGGTAGACCTGGCAGCCCGCCGTGGACTTAGTCTCTGCGGCTTCCGCAGGCGGGTAGACCTGGCAGCCCGCCGTGGACTTAGTCTCTGCGGCTTCCGCAGGCGGGTAGACCTGGCAGCCCGCCGTGGACTTAGTCTCTGCGGCTTCCGCAGGCGGGTAGACCTGGCAGCCCGCCGTGGACTTAGTCTCTGCGGCTTCCGCAGGCGGGTAGACCTGGCAGCCCGCCGTGGACTTAGTCTCTGCGGCTTCCGCAGGCGGGTAGACCTGGCAGCCCGCCGTGGACTTAGTCTCTGCGGCTTCCGCAGGCGGGTAGACCTGGCAGCCCGCCGTGGACTTAGTCTCTGCGGCTTCCGCAGGCGGGTAGACCTGGCAGCCCGCCGTGGACTTAGTCTCTGCGGCTTCCGCAGGCGGGTAGACCTGGCAGCCCGCCGTGGACTTAGTCTCTGCGGCTTCCGCAGGCGGGTAGACCTGGCAGCCCGCCGTGGACTTAGTCTCTGCGGCTTCCGCAGGCGGGTAGACCTGGCAGCCCGCCGTGGACTTAGTCTCTGCGGCTTCCGCAGGCGGGTAGACCTGGCAGCCCGCCGTGGACTTAGTCTCTGCGGCTTCCGCAGGCGGGTAGACCTGGCAGCCCGCCGTGGACTTAGTCTCTGCGGCTTCCGCAGGCGGGTAGACCTGGCAGCCCGCCGTGGACTTAGTCTCTGCGGCTTCCGCAGGCGGGTAGACCTGGCAGCCCGCCGTGGACTTAGTCTCTGCGGCTTCCGCAGGCGGGTAGACCTGGCAGCCCGCCGTGGACTTAGTCTCTGCGGCTTCCGCAGGCGGGTAGACCTGGCAGCCCGCCGTGGACTTAGTCTCTGCGGCTTCCGCAGGCGGGTAGACCTGGCAGCCCGCCGTGGACTTAGTCTCTGCGGCTTCCGCAGGCGGGTAGACCTGGCAGCCCGCCGTGGACTTAGTCTCTGCGGCTTCCGCAGGCGGGTAGACCTGGCAGCCCGCCGTGGACTTAGTCTCTGCGGCTTCCGCAGGCGGGTAGACCTGGCAGCCCGCCGTGGACTTAGTCTCTGCGGCTTCCGCAGGCGGGTAGACCTGGCAGCCCGCCGTGGACTTAGTCTCTGCGGCTTCCGCAGGCGGGTAGACCTGGCAGCCCGCCGTGGACTTAGTCTCTGCGGCTTCCGCAGGCGGGTAGACCTGGCAGCCCGCCGTGGACTTAGTCTCTGCGGCTTCCGCAGGCGGGTAGACCTGGCAGCCCGCCGTGGACTTAGTCTCTGCGGCTTCCGCAGGCGGGTAGACCTGGCAGCCCGCCGTGGACTTAGTCTCTGCGGCTTCCGCAGGCGGGTAGACCTGGCAGCCCGCCGTGGACTTAGTCTCTGCGGCTTCCGCAGGCGGGTAGACCTGGCAGCCCGCCGTGGACTTAGTCTCTGCGGCTTCCGCAGGCGGGTAGACCTGGCAGCCCGCCGTGGACTTAGTCTCTGCGGCTTCCGCAGGCGGGTAGACCTGGCAGCCCGCCGTGGACTTAGTCTCTGCGGCTTCCGCAGGCGGGTAGACCTGGCAGCCCGCCGTGGACTTAGTCTCTGCGGCTTCCGCAGGCGGGTAGACCTGGCAGCCCGCCGTGGACTTAGTCTCTGCGGCTTCCGCAGGCGGGTAGACCTGGCAGCCCGCCGTGGACTTAGTCTCTGCGGCTTCCGCAGGCGGGTAGACCTGGCAGCCCGCCGTGGACTTAGTCTCTGCGGCTTCCGCAGGCGGGTAGACCTGGCAGCCCGCCGTGGACTTAGTCTCTGCGGCTTCCGCAGGCGGGTAGACCTGGCAGCCCGCCGTGGACTTAGTCTCTGCGGCTTCCGCAGGCGGGTAGACCTGGCAGCCCGCCGTGGACTTAGTCTCTGCGGCTTCCGCAGGCGGGTAGACCTGGCAGCCCGCCGTGGACTTAGTCTCTGCGGCTTCCGCAGGCGGGTAGACCTGGCAGCCCGCCGTGGACTTAGTCTCTGCGGCTGGCGCAGGCGGGTAGACCTGGCAGCCCGCCGTGGACTTAGTCTCTGCGGCTTCCGCAGGCGGGTAGACCTGGCAGCCCGCCGTGGACTTAGTCTCTGCGGCTTCCGCAGGCGGGTAGACCTGGCAGCCCGCCGTGGACTTAGTCTCTGCGGCTTGCGCTAACGGGTAGACCTGGCAGCCCGCCGTGGACTTAGTCTCTGCGGCTTCCGCAGGCGGGTAGACCTGGCAGCCCGCCGTGGACTTAGTCTCTGCGGCTTCCGCAGGCGGGTAGACCTGGCAGCCCGCCGTGGACTTAGTCTCTGCGGCTTCCGCAGGCGGGTAGACCTGGCAGCCCGCCGTGGACTTAGTCTCTGCGGCTTCCGCAGGCGGGTAGACCTGGCAGCCCGCCGTGGACTTAGTCTCTGCGGCTTCCGCAGGCGGGTAGACCTGGCAGCCCGCCGTGGACTTAGTCTCTGCGGCTTGCGCTAACGGGTAGACCTGGCAGCCCGCCGTGGACTTAGTCTCTGCGGCTTCCGCAGGCGGGTAGACCTGGCAGCCCGCCGTGGACTTAGTCTCTGCGGCTTCCGCAGGCGGGTAGACCTGGCAGCCCGCCGTGGACTTAGTCTCTGCGGCTTCCGCAGGCGGGTAGACCTGGCAGCCCGCCGTGGACTTAGTCTCTGCGGCTTCCGCAGGCGGGTAGACCTGGCAGCCCGCCGTGGACTTAGTCTCTGCGGCTTCCGCAGGCGGGTAGACCTGGCAGCCCGCCGTGGACTTAGTCTCTGCGGCTTGCGCTAACGGGTAGACCTGGCAGCCCGCCGTGGACTTAGTCTCTGCGGCTTCCGCAGGCGGGTAGACCTGGCAGCCCGCCGTGGACTTAGTCTCTGCGGCTTCCGCAGGCGGGTAGACCTGGCAGCCCGCCGTGGACTTAGTCTCTGCGGCTTCCGCAGGCGGGTAGACCTGGCAGCCCGCCGTGGACTTAGTCTCTGCGGCTTCCGCAGGCGGGTAGACCTGGCAGCCCGCCGTGGACTTAGTCTCTGCGGCTTCCGCAGGCGGGTAGACCTGGCAGCCCGCCGTGGACTTAGTCTCTGCGGCTGGCGCAGGCGGGTAGACCTGGCAGCCCGCCGTGGACTTAGTCTCTGCGGCTTGCGCTAACGAGTAGACCTGGCAGCCCGCCGTGGACTTAGTCTCTGCGGCTTCCGCAGGCGGGTAGACCTGGCAGCCCGCCGTGGACTTAGTCTCTGCGGCTTGCGCTAACGGGTAGACCTGGCAGCCCGCCGTGGACTTAGTCTCTGCGGCTTCCGCAGGCGGGTAGACCTGGCAGCCCGCCGTGGACTTAGTCTCTGCGGCTTCCGCAGGCGGGTAGACCTGGCAGCCCGCCGTGGACTTAGTCTCTGCGGCTTCCGCAGGCGGGTAGACCTGGCAGCCCGCCGTGGACTTAGTCTCTGCGGCTTGCGCTAACGGGTAGACCTGGCAGCCCGCCGTGGACTTAGTCTCTGCGGCTTCCGCAGGCGGGTAGACCTGGCAGCCCGCCGTGGACTTAGTCTCTGCGGCTGGCGCAGGCGGGTAGACCTGGCAGCCCGCCGTGGACTTAGTCTCTGCGGCTGGCGCAGGCGGGTAGACCTGGCAGCCCGCCGTGGACTTAGTCTCTGCGGCTTCCGCAGGCGGGTAGACCTGGCAGCCCGCCGTGGACTTAGTCTCTGCGGCTTCCGCAGGCGGGTAGACCTGGCAGCCCGCCGTGGACTTAGTCTCTGCGGCTGGCGCAGGCGGGTAGACCTGGCAGCCCGCCGTGGACTTAGTCTCTGCGGCTTCCGCAGGCGGGTAGACCTGGCAGCCCGCCGTGGACTTAGTCTCTGCGGCTTCCGCAGGCGGGTAGACCTGGCAGCCCGCCGTGGACTTAGTCTCTGCGGCTTCCGCAGGCGGGTAGACCTGGCAGCCCGCCGTGGACTTAGTCTCTGCGGCTTCCGCAGGCGGCTAGACCTGGCAGCCCGCCGTGGACTTAGTCTCTGCGGCTGGCGCAGGCGGGTAGACCTGGCAGCCCGCCGTGGACTTAGTCTCTGCGGATTCCGCAGGCGGGTAGACCTGGCAGCCCGCCGTGGACTTAGTCTCTGCGGCTGGCGCAGGCGGGTAGACCTGGCAGCCCGCCGTGGACTTAGTCTCTGCGGCTTCCGCAGGCGGGTAGACCTGGCAGCCCGCCGTGGACTTAGTCTCTGCGGCTTCCGCAGGCGGGTAGACCTGGCAGCCCGCCGTGGACTTAGTCTCTGCGGCTTCCGCAGGCGGGTAGACCTGGCAGCCCGCCGTGGACTTAGTCTCTGCGGCTTCCGCAGGCGGGTAGACCTGGCAGCCCCCCGTGGACTTAGTCTCTGCGGCTTCCGCAGGCGGGTAGACCTGGCAGCCCGCCGTGGACTTAGTCTCTGCGGCTTGCGCTAACGGGTAGACCTGGCAGCCCGCCGTGGACTTAGTCTCTGCGGCTTGCGCTAACGGGTAGACCTGGCGGCCGCCTCCGCTCCTGGTTCTCACCGAAGGGGTCGCTGCTTTGCGCTGCCTCCGGTTATGTCCTCGTAAGAGGCGGCGTCGTTGGCGCGCTCCCTCCGCTGGTGACTTCTCCGAGTTGGAAGCTAGGGCCCCCTCGGACTCACCTGTACATACTATAGGGGCGAGCGGTGACTCGCCGCGGAGGGCACGGCTGGCGAGCGGCTAAGTTGGGCTGTGCACGATCCGTTTCGGCCGCTCCGCCGGAGGAGTTGCATTTTCCCGGTTGCACTCTCTCCGGTTCTTTTTTCCGCTTTCTCGTTTTTCCGCTTTTCTCTGGTCGCCGCTCCACCGGGGTGACTCGTTCGCCGCGGGGTGAGCGCAAGAGGTGGTGCGGCGTGTGTCAGGCTGATGGTCTCGTTGTCGAACGCTGAAAAAGGGAAGTCGAGTGTGCCGCGGCTCTCCCCTGGTCCCGGCTGGCCAGGCACGGATGGGCTCGGTGTCTCGGAGCGGTGGGTGATGCTTAGCGAGGCTCGTCTCGGCAGGCGCGTCTGAGGGGCTTCTCGGCAGGGCCGGCTCTGCCGGTGTGCCAGCCGGTGTTGCACCCCTCTCCCCGGACGCTGCCTGGTCGTTCGTACCGCTCCCGCCGTTCTCCCCACGGGGTTGGGCGGTGGAGATGCCGCGTGGTGGCCGTTGCTGTCCCAGGAGAACCGTGGCTGCGGGGGCCTCGGTACCCTTTTATTTTTCCCTGATCGATGAGGTTCGATAGACGTGGCCGCCCGCCGTGGACTTGCTTTCCGCGGCTTGCGGTGGCGGGTAGACCTGGCCGCCCGCTGGTTTCCTAGAGGTGGGTAGACGTGACGGCCGGTTTGCCACGGAGCAGGCCTCCGCCGCGGGAGTGTAGCGTTCCCTTCGCGCCGTCCGTTCCCCTGGGTGCCGGGGTAGACCTGGCAGCCCGCCGTGGACTTCGTTTCTGCGGCTTGCGCTGGCGGGTAGACCTGGCCGCCCGCCGGTGCCTGGAGATGGGTAGACCTGACGGCCGGTTTTACCCGGCCGCGGCGCAGGCCCCCGCCGCGGGATCGTAGCGTTCCCTTCGCACCGTCCTTCCCCCTGGGCGCTGGGGTAGACGTGGCCGCCCGCCGTGGACTTGCTTTCTGCGGCTTGCGCTGGCGGGTAGACCTGGCAGCCCGCCGGTTGCCTGGAGGTGGGTAGACGTGATGGCCGGTTTCGTCCCCGCCTCGCGCGCCGCGTCCTGTCTACCCGGCTCCGGCCGTCCGGGCTTACCCTTCTCCGGCCGTCCTGGACGTCTACCCGGCTCTGGCCGTCCGGGCTTAGCCGGCTCCGGCCGTCCTGTCTACCCTCCTCCGGCCGTCCGGGCTTCCCCGGCTCCGGCCGTCCTGGCTACCCCTCTCCGGTCGTCCGGGCTTACCCTTCTCCGGCCGTCCTGGCTACCCGGCTCCGGCCGTCCGGGCTTACCCGGCTCTGGCCGTCCGGGCTTACCCGGCTCCGGCAGTCCGGGCTTACCCGGCTCCGGCCGTTCTGGCTACACACCTCCGGCTGTCCTGTCTACCATCCTCCGGCCGTCCGGGCTTACCCTTCTCCGGTCGTCCTGGCTACCCCTCTCCGGCCGTCCGGGCTTACCCTTCTCCGGCCGTCCTGGCTACCCGGCTCCGGCCGTCCGGGCTTACCCGGCTCTGGCCGTCCGGGCTTACCCGGCTCTGGCCGTCCGGGCTTACCCGGCTCCGGCCGTTCTGGCTACCCGGCTCCGGCTGTCCTGTCTACCATCCTCCGGCCGTCCGGGCTTACCCGGCTCCGGCCGTGCTGTCTACCCGCTCCGGCCGTCTCGTCTACCCACCTCCGGAGCATCGGCAGGACCGCCGTGCTTCGCCCGGGCTACCGGTTTTTCCGGCCGCGTCGGGCCGTCAGGTCTACCCCTCTCCGGGCGGTCTTTGTTCGTTTTTCCAGCGGGACGGGTAGACCTGGCGGCCGCCTCCGCTCCTGGTTCTCACCGAAGGGGTCGCTGCTTTGCGCTGCCTCCGGTTATGTCCTCGTAAGAGGCGGCGTCGTTGGCGCGCCCCCTCCGCTGGTGACTTCTCCGAGTTGGAAGCTAGGGCGCCCTCGGACTCACCTGTACATACTATAGGGGCGAGCGGTGACTCGCCACTGAGGGCACGGCTGGCGAGCGGCTAAGTTGGGCTGCGCACGATCCGTTTCGGCCGCTCCGCCGGAGGAGTCGCATTTTCCCGGTTGCACTCTCTCCGATTCTGCTTTCCGCTTATCTCGTTTTTCCGCTTTTCTCTGGTCGCCGCTGCACCGGGGTGTGAGTCGTTCGCCGCGGGGTGAGCGCAAGAGGTGGTGCGGCGTGTGTCAGGCTGATGGTCTCGTTGTCGAACGCTGAGAAGGGGAAGTCGAGCGTGCCGCGACTTTCCCCTGGTCCCGGCTGTCCAGGCACGGATGGGCTCGGTGTCTCGGAGCGGTGGGTGATGCTTAGCGAGGCTCGTCTCGGCAGGCGCGGCTGAGGGGCTTCTCGGCAGGGCCGGCTCTGCCGGTGTGCCAGCCGGTGTTGCACCCCTCTCCCCGGACGCTGCCTGGTCGTTCGTACCGCTCCCGCCGTTCTCCCCACGGGGTTGGGCGGTGGAGATGCCGCGTGGTGGCCGTTGCTGTCCCAGGAGAACCGTGGCCGCGGGGGCCTCGGTACCCTTTTATTTGTCCCTGATCGATGAGGTTCGATCGACGTGGCCGCACGCCGTGGACTTGCTTTCCGCGGCTTGCGGTGGCGGGAAGACCTGGCGGCCGGCAGGGGCCTGGAGGTGGGTAGACCTGACGGCCGGTTCTACCCGGCCGCGGCGCAGGCCCCTGCCGCGGGAGCGTAGCGTTCCCTCCGCACCGTCCTTCCCCCTGGGTGCTGGGGTAAACGTGGCCGCCCGCCGTGGACTTGCTTTCCGCGGCTTGCGGTGGCGGGTAGACCTGGCCGCCCGCTGGTTTCCTAGAGGTGGGTAGACGTGACGGCCGGTTTGCCACGGAGCAGGCCTCCGCCGCGGGAGTGTAGCGTTCCCTTCGCGCCGTCCGTTCCCCTGGGTGCCGGGGTAGACCTGGCAGCCCGCCGTGGACTTAGTCTCTGCGGCTTGCGCTGGCGGGTAGACCTGGCCGCCCGCCAGTGCCTGGAGATGGGTAGACCTGACGGCCGGTTTTACCCGGCCGCGGCGCAGGCCCCCGCCGCGGGATCGTAGCGTTCCCTTCGCACCGTCCTTCCCCCTGGGCGCTGGGGTAGACGTGGCCGCCCGCCGTGGACTTGCTTTCTGCGGCTTGCGCTGGCGGGTAGACCTGGCAGCCCGCCGGTTGCCTGGAGGTGGGTAGACGTGATGGCCGGTTTCGTCCCCGCCTCGCGCGCCGCGTCCTGTCTACCCGGCTCCGGCCGTCCGGGCTTAGCCGGCTCCGGCCGTCCTGTCTACCCTCCTCCGGCCGTCCGGGCTTACCCTTCTCCGGCCGTCCTGGCTACCCCTCTCCGGCCGTCCGGGCTTACCCTTCTCCGGCCGTCCTGGCTACCCGGCTCCGGCCGTCCGGGCTTACCCGGCTCTGGCCGTCCGGGCTTACCCGGCTCCGGCCGTCCGGGCTTACCCGGCTCCGGCCGTTCTGGCTACACACCTCCGGCCGTCCGGGCTTACCCGGCTCTGGCCGTCCGGGCTTACCCGGCTCCGGCCGTTCTGGCTACCCGGCTCCGGCTGTCCTGTCTACCATCCTCCGGCCGTCCGGGCTTACCCTTCTCCGGTCGTCCTGGCTACCCCTCTCCGGCCGTCCGGGCTTACCCTTCTCCGGCCGTCCTGGCTACCCGGCTCCGGCCGTCCGGGCTTACCCGGCTCTGGCCGTCCGGGCTTACCCGGCTCCGGCCGTTCTGGCTACCCGGCTCCGGCTGTCCTGTCTACCATCCTCCGGCCGTCCGGGCTTCCCCGGCTCCGGCAGTCCGGGCTTACCCGGCTCCGGCCGTTCTGGCTACACACCTCCGGCTGTCCTGTCTACCATCCTCCGGCCGTCCGGGCTTACCCTTCTCCGGTCGTCCTGGCTACCCCTCTCCGGCCGTCCGGGCTTACCCTTCTCCGGCCGTCCTGGCTACCCGGCTCCGGCCGTCCGGGCTTACCCGGCTCTGGCCGTCCGGGCTTACCCGGCTCCGGCCGTTCTGGCTACCCGGCTCCGGCTGTCCTGTCTACCATCCTCCGGCCGTCCGGGCTTACCCGGCTCCGGCCGTCCTGTCTACCCGGCTCCGGCCGTCCTGTCTATCCTCCTCCGGCCGTCCGGGCTTACCCGGCTCCGGCCGTCCTGTCTACCCGCTCCGGCCGTCTCGTCTACCCACCTCCGGAGCGGTCGGCAGGACCGCCGTGCTTCGCCCGGGCTGCCGGTCTTTCCGGCCGCGTCGGGCCGTCAGGTCTACCCCTCTCCGGCCGGTCTTTGTTCGTTTTTCCAGCGGGACGGGTAGACCTGGCGGCCGCCTCCGCTCCTGGTTCTCACCGAAGGGGTCGCTGCCTTGCGGTGCCTCCGGTTATGTCCTCGTAAGAGGCGGCGTCGTTGGCGCGCCCCCTCCGCTGGTGACTTCTCCGAGTTGGAAGCTAGGGCGCCCTCGGACTCACCTGTACATACTATAGGGACGAGCTGTGACTCGCCGCGGAGGGCACGGCTGGCGAGCGGCTAAGTTGGGCTGCGCACGATCCGTTTCGGCCGCTCCGCCGGAGGAGTCGCATTTTCCCGGTTGCACTCTCTCCGGTTCTTTTTTCCGCTTTCTCGTTTTTCCGCTTTTCTCTGGTCGCCGCTCCACCGGGGTGACTCGTTCGCCGCGGGGTGAGCGCAAGAGGTGGTGCGGCGTGTGTCAGGCTGATGGTCTCGTTGTCGAACGCTGAAAAAGGGAAGTCGAGTGTGCCGCGGCTCTCCCCTGGTCCCGGCTGGCCAGGCACGGATGGGCTCGGTGTCTCGGAGCGGTGGGTGATGCTTAGCGAGGCTCGTCTCGGCAGGCGCGTCTGAGGGGCTTCTCGGCAGGGCCGGCTCTGCCGGTGTGCCAGCCGGTGTTGCACCCCTCTCCCCGGACGCTGCCTGGTCGTTCGTACCGCTCCCGCCGTTCTCCCCACGGGGTTGGGCGGTGGAGATGCCGCGTGGTGGCCGTTGCTGTCCCAGGAGAACCGTGGCTGCGGGGGCCTCGGTACCCTTTTATTTTTCCCTGATCGATGAGGTTCGATAGACGTGGCCGCCCGCCGTGGACTTGCTTTCCGCGGCTTGCGGTGGCGGGTAGACCTGGCCGCCCGCTGGTTTCCTAGAGGTGGGTAGACGTGACGGCCGGTTTGCCACGGAGCAGGCCTCCGCCGCGGGAGTGTAGCGTTCCCTTCGCGCCGTCCGTTCCCCTGGGTGCCGGGGTTGACCTGGCAGCCCGCCGTGGACTTCGTTTCTGCGGCTTGCGCTGGCGGGTAGACCTGGCCGCCCGCCGGTGCCTGGAGATGGGTAGACCTGACGGCCGGTTTTACCCGGCCGCGGCGCAGGCCCCCGCCGCGGGATCGTAGCGTTCCCTTCGCACCGTCCTTCCCCCTGGGCGCTGGGGTAGACGTGGCCGCCCGCCGTGGACTTGCTTTCTGCGGCTTGCGCTGGCGGGTAGACCTGGCAGCCCGCCGGTTGCCTGGAGGTGGGTAGACGTGATGGCCGGTTTCGTCCCCGCCTCGCGCGCCGCGTCCTGTCTACCCGGCTCCGGCCGTCCGGGCTTACCCTTCTCCGGCCGTCCTGGACGTCTACCCGGCTCTGGCCGTCCGGGCTTAGCCGGCTCCGGCCGTCCTGTCTACCCTCCTCCGGCCGTCCGGGCTTCCCCGGCTCCGGCCGTCCTGGCTACCCCTCTCCGGTCGTCCGGGCTTACCCTTCTCCGGCCGTCCTGGCTACCCGGCTCCGGCCGTCCGGGCTTACCCGGCTCTGGCCGTCCGGGCTTACCCGGCTCCGGCAGTCCGGGCTTACCCGGCTCCGGCCGTTCTGGCTACACACCTCCGGCTGTCCTGTCTACCATCCTCCGGCCGTCCGGGCTTACCCTTCTCCGGTCGTCCTGGCTACCCCTCTCCGGCCGTCCGGGCTTACCCTTCTCCGGCCGTCCTGGCTACCCGGCTCCGGCCGTCCGGGCTTACCCGGCTCTGGCCGTCCGGGCTTACCCGGCTCTGGCCGTCCGGGCTTACCCGGCTCCGGCCGTTCTGGCTACCCGGCTCCGGCTGTCCTGTCTACCATCCTCCGGCCGTCCGGGCTTACCCGGCTCCGGCCGTGCTGTCTACCCGCTCCGGCCGTCTCGTCTACCCACCTCCGGAGCATCGGCAGGACCGCCGTGCTTCGCCCGGGCTACCGGTTTTTCCGGCCGCGTCGGGCCGTCAGGTCTACCCCTCTCCGGGCGGTCTTTGTTCGTTTTTCCAGCGGGACGGGTAGACCTGGCGGCCGCCTCCGCTCCTGGTTCTCACCGAAGGGGTCGCTGCTTTGCGCTGCCTCCGGTTATGTCCTCGTAAGAGGCGGCGTCGTTGGCGCGCCCCCTCCGCTGGTGACTTCTCCGAGTTGGAAGCTAGGGCGCCCTCGGACTCACCTGTACATACTATAGGGGCGAGCGGTGACTCGCCACTGAGGGCACGGCTGGCGAGCGGCTAAGTTGGGCTGCGCACGATCCGTTTCGGCCGCTCCGCCGGAGGAGTCGCATTTTCCCGGTTGCACTCTCTCCGATTCTGCTTTCCGCTTATCTCGTTTTTCCGCTTTTCTCTGGTCGCCGCTGCACCGGGGTGTGAGTCGTTCGCCGCGGGGTGAGCGCAAGAGGTGGTGCGGCGTGTGTCAGGCTGATGGTCTCGTTGTCGAACGCTGAGAAGGGGAAGTCGAGCGTGCCGCGACTTTCCCCTGGTCCCGGCTGTCCAGGCACGGATGGGCTCGGTGTCTCGGAGCGGTGGGTGATGCTTAGCGAGGCTCGTCTCGGCAGGCGCGTCTGAGGGGCTACTCGGCAGGGCCGGCTCTGCCGGTGCGCCAGCCGGTGTTGCACCCCTCTCCCCGGACGCTGCCTGGTCGTTCGTACCGCTCCGGCCCTTCTCCCCACGGGGTTGGGCGGTGGGTTGCCGCGTGGTGGCCGTTGCTGTCCCAGGAGAACCGTGGCCGCGGGGGCCTCGGTACCCTTTTATTTTTTTCTTTCCTGAT
>JAUNZM010002269.1:62500-80000 GCA_033459285.1 Clamator glandarius
GGTAGACCTGGCAGCCCGCCGTGGACTTAGTCTCTGCGGCTTCCGCAGGCGGGTAGACCTGGCAGCCCGCCGTGGACTTAGTCTCTGCGGCTTCCGCAGGCGGGTAGACCTGGCAGCCCGCCGTGGACTTAGTCTCTGCGGCTTCCGCAGGCGGGTAGACCTGGCAGCCCGCCGTGGACTTAGTCTCTGCGGCTTCCGCAGGCGGGTAGACCTGGCAGCCCGCCGTGGACTTAGTCTCTGCGGCTTCCGCAGGCGGGTAGACCTGGCAGCCCGCCGTGGACTTAGTCTCTGCGGCTTCCGCAGGCGGGTAGACCTGGCAGCCCGCCGTGGACTTAGTCTCTGCGGCTTCCGCAGGCGGGTAGACCTGGCAGCCCGCCGTGGACTTAGTCTCTGCGGCTTCCGCAGGCGGGTAGACCTGGCAGCCCGCCGTGGACTTAGTCTCTGCGGCTTCCGCAGGCGGGTAGACCTGGCAGCCCGCCGTGGACTTAGTCTCTGCGGCTTCCGCAGGCGGGTAGACCTGGCAGCCCGCCGTGGACTTAGTCTCTGCGGCTTCCGCAGGCGGGTAGACCTGGCAGCCCGCCGTGGACTTAGTCTCTGCGGCTTCCGCAGGCGGGTAGACCTGGCAGCCCGCCGTGGACTTAGTCTCTGCGGCTTCCGCAGGCGGGTAGACCTGGCAGCCCGCCGTGGACTTAGTCTCTGCGGCTTCCGCAGGCGGGTAGACCTGGCAGCCCGCCGTGGACTTAGTCTCTGCGGCTTCCGCAGGCGGGTAGACCTGGCAGCCCGCCGTGGACTTAGTCTCTGCGGCTTGCGCAGGCGGGTAGACCTGGCAGCCCGCCGTGGACTTAGTCTCTGCGGCTTCCGCAGGCGGGTAGACCTGGCAGCCCGCCGTGGACTTAGTCTCTGCGGCTTCCGCAGGCGGGTAGACCTGGCAGCCCGCCGTGGACTTAGTCTCTGCGGCTTCCGCAGGCGGGTAGACCTGGCAGCCCGCCGTGGACTTAGTCTCTGCGGCTTCCGCAGGCGGGTAGACCTGGCAGCCCGCCGTGGACTTAGTCTCTGCGGCTTCCGCAGGCGGGTAGACCTGGCAGCCCGCCGTGGACTTAGTCTCTGCGGCTTCCGCAGGCGGGTAGACCTGGCAGCCCGCCGTGGACTTAGTCTCTGCGGCTTCCGCAGGCGGGTAGACCTGGCAGCCCGCCGTGGACTTAGTCTCTGCGGCTTCCGCAGGCGGGTAGACCTGGCAGCCCGCCGTGGACTTAGTCTCTGCGGCTTCCGCAGGCGGGTAGACCTGGCAGCCCGCCGTGGACTTAGTCTCTGCGGCTTCCGCAGGCGGGTAGACCTGGCAGCCCGCCGTGGACTTAGTCTCTGCGGCTTCCGCAGGCGGGTAGACCTGGCAGCCCGCCGTGGACTTAGTCTCTGCGGCTTCCGCAGGCGGGTAGACCTGGCAGCCCGCCGTGGACTTAGTCTCTGCGGCTGGCGCAGGCGGGTAGACCTGGCAGCCCGCCGTGGACTTAGTCTCTGCGGCTTCCGCAGGCGGGTAGACCTGGCAGCCCGCCGTGGACTTAGTCTCTGCGGCTTCCGCAGGCGGGTAGACCTGGCAGCCCGCCGTGGACTTAGTCTCTGCGGCTTCCGCAGGCGGGTAGACCTGGCAGCCCGCCGTGGACTTAGTCTCTGCGGCTTCCGCAGGCGGGTAGACCTGGCAGCCCGCCGTGGACTTAGTCTCTGCGGCTTCCGCAGGCGGGTAGACCTGGCAGCCCGCCGTGGACTTAGTCTCTGCGGCTTCCGCAGGCGGGTAGACCTGGCAGCCCGCCGTGGACTTAGTCTCTGCGGCTTCCGCAGGCGGGTAGACCTGGCAGCCCGCCGTGGACTTAGTCTCTGCGGCTTCCGCAGGCGGGTAGACCTGGCAGCCCGCCGTGGACTTAGTCTCTGCGGCTTCCGCAGGCGGGTAGACCTGGCAGCCCGCCGTGGACTTAGTCTCTGCGGCTTCCGCAGGCGGGTAGACCTGGCAGCCCGCCGTGGACTTAGTCTCTGCGGCTTCCGCAGGCGGGTAGACCTGGCAGCCTGCCGTGGACTAGTCTCTGCGGCTTCCGCAGGCGGGTAGACCTGGCAGCCCGCCGTGGACTTAGTCTCTGCGGCTTCCGCAGGCGGGTAGACCTGGCAGCCCGCCGTGGACTTAGTCTCTGCGGCTTCCGCAGGCGGGTAGACCTGGCAGCCCGCCGTGGACTTAGTCTCTGCGGCTTCCGCAGGCGGGTAGACCTGGCAGCCCGCCGTGGACTTAGTCTCTGCGGCTGGCGCAGGCGGGTAGACCTGGCAGCCCGCCGTGGACTTAGTCTCTGCGGCTGGCGCAGGCGGGTAGACCTGGCAGCCCGCCGTGGACTTAGTCTCTGCGGCTGGCGCAGGCGGGTAGACCTGGCAGCCCGCCGTGGACTTAGTCTCTGCGGCTTCCGCAGGCGGGTAGACCTGGCAGCCCGCCGTGGACTTAGTCTCTGCGGCTTCCGCAGGCGGGTAGACCTGGCAGCCCGCCGTGGACTTAGTCTCTGCGGCTTCCGCAGGCGGGTAGACCTGGCAGCCCGCCGTGGACTTAGTCTCTGCGGCTTCCGCAGGTGGGTAGACCTGGCAGCCCGCCGTGGACTTAGTCTCTGCGGCTGGTGCAGGCGGGTAGACCTGGCAGCCCGCCGTGGACTTAGTCTCTGCGGCTGGTGCAGGCGGGTAGACCTGGCAGCCCGCCGTGGACTTAGTCTCTGCGGCTTCCGCAGGCGGGTAGACCTGGCAGCCCGCCGTGGACTTAGTCTCTGCGGCTGGCGCAGGCGGGTAGACCTGGCAGCCCGCCGTGGACTTAGTCTCTGCGGCTTCCGCAGGCGGGTAGACCTGGCAGCCCGCCGTGGACTTAGTCTCTGCGGCTGGCGCAGGCGGGTAGACCTGGCAGCCCGCCGTGGACTTAGTCTCTGCGGCTGGCGCAGGCGGGTAGACCTGGCAGCCCGCCGTGGACTTAGTCTCTGCGGCTGGCGCAGGCGGGTAGACCTGGCAGCCCGCCGTGGACTTAGTCTCTGCGGCTTCCGCAGGCGGGTAGACCTGGCAGCCCGCCGTGGACTTAGTCTCTGCGGCTTCCGCAGGCGGGTAGACCTGGCAGCCCGCCGTGGACTTAGTCTCTGCGGCTTCCGCAGGCGGGTAGACCTGGCAGCCCGCCGTGGACTTAGTCTCTGCGGCTTCCGCAGGTGGGTAGACCTGGCAGCCCGCCGTGGACTTAGTCTCTGCGGCTGGTGCAGGCGGGTAGACCTGGCAGCCCGCCGTGGACTTAGTCTCTGCGGCTGGTGCAGGCGGGTAGACCTGGCAGCCCGCCGTGGACTTAGTCTCTGCGGCTTCCGCAGGCGGGTAGACCTGGCAGCCCGCCGTGGACTTAGTCTCTGCGGCTTCCGCAGGCGGGTAGACCTGGCAGCCCGCCGTGGACTTAGTCTCTGCGGCTGGCGCAGGCGGGTAGACCTGGCAGCCCGCCGTGGACTTAGTCTCTGCGGCTTCCGCAGGCGGCTAGACCTGGCAGCCCGCCGTGGACTTAGTCTCTGCGGCTGGCGCAGGCGGGTAGACCTGGCAGCCCGCCGTGGACTTAGTCTCTGCGGCTTCCGCAGGCGGGTAGACCTGGCAGCCCGCCGTGGACTTAGTCTCTGCGGCTTCCGCAGGCGGGTAGACCTGGCAGCCCGCCGTGGACTTAGTCTCTGCGGCTGGTGCAGGCGGGTAGACCTGGCAGCCCGCCGTGGACTTAGTCTCTGCGGCTTCCGCAGGCGGGTAGACCTGGCAGCCCGCCGTGGACTTAGTCTCTGCGGCTTCCGCAGGCGGGTAGACCTGGCAGCCCGCCGTGGACTTAGTCTCTGCGGCTTCCGCAGGCGGGTAGACCTGGCAGCCCGCCGTGGACTTAGTCTCTGCGGCTGCCGCAGGCGGGTAGACCTGGCAGCCCGCCGTGGACTTAGTCTCTGCGGCTTCCGCAGGCGGGTAGACCTGGCAGCCCGCCGTGGACTTAGTCTCTGCGGCTGGCGCAGGCGGGTAGACCTGGCAGCCCGCCGTGGACTTAGTCTCTGCGGCTTCCGCAGGCGGGTAGACCTGGCAGCCCGCCGTGGACTTAGTCTCTGCGGCTTCCGCAGGCGGGTAGACCTGGCAGCCCGCCGTGGACTTAGTCTCTGCGGCTTCCGCAGGCGGGTAGACCTGGCAGCCCGCCGTGGACTTAGTCTCTGCGGCTTCCGCAGGCGGGTAGACCTGGCAGCCCGCCGTGGACTTAGTCTCTGCGGCTTCCGCAGGCGGGTAGACCTGGCAGCCCGCCGTGGACTTAGTCTCTGCGGCTTCCGCAGGCGGGTAGACCTGGCAGCCCGCCGTGGACTTAGTCTCTGCGGCTTCCGCAGGCGGGTAGACCTGGCAGCCCGCCGTGGACTTAGTCTCTGCGGCTTCCGCAGGCGGGTAGACCTGGCAGCCCGCCGTGGACTTAGTCTCTGCGGCTTCCGCAGGCGGGTAGACCTGGCAGCCCGCCGTGGACTTAGTCTCTGCGGCTTCCGCAGGCGGGTAGACCTGGCAGCCCGCCGTGGACTTAGTCTCTGCGGCTTCCGCAGGCGGGTAGACCTGGCAGCCCGCCGTGGACTTAGTCTCTGCGGCTTCCGCAGGCGGGTAGACCTGGCAGCCCGCCGTGGACTTAGTCTCTGCGGCTTCCGCAGGCGGGTAGACCTGGCAGCCCGCCGTGGACTTAGTCTCTGCGGCTTGCGCAGGCGGGTAGACCTGGCAGCCCGCCGTGGACTTAGTCTCTGCGGCTTGCGCAGGCGGGTAGACCTGGCAGCCCGCCGTGGACTTAGTCTCTGCGGCTTCCGCAGGCGGGTAGACCTGGCAGCCCGCCGTGGACTTAGTCTCTGCGGCTTCCGCAGGCGGGTAGACCTGGCAGCCCGCCGTGGACTTAGTCTCTGCGGCTTCCGCAGGCGGGTAGACCTGGCAGCCCGCCGTGGACTTAGTCTCTGCGGCTTCCGCAGGCGGGTAGACCTGGCAGCCCGCCGTGGACTTAGTCTCTGCGGCTTCCGCAGGCGGGTAGACCTGGCAGCCCGCCGTGGACTTAGTCTCTGCGGCTGGCGCAGGCGGGTAGACCTGGCAGCCCGCCGTGGACTTAGTCTCTGCGGCTTCCGCAGGCGGGTAGACCTGGCAGCCCGCCGTGGACTTAGTCTCTGCGGCTTCCGCAGGCGGGTAGACCTGGCAGCCCGCCGTGGACTTAGTCTCTGCGGCTTCCGCAGGCGGGTAGACCTGGCAGCCCGCCGTGGACTTAGTCTCTGCGGCTTCCGCAGGCGGGTAGACCTGGCAGCCCGCCGTGGACTTAGTCTCTGCGGCTTCCGCAGGCGGGTAGACCTGGCAGCCCGCCGTGGACTTAGTCTCTGCGGCTTCCGCAGGCGGGTAGACCTGGCAGCCCGCCGTGGACTTAGTCTCTGCGGCTTCCGCAGGCGGGTAGACCTGGCAGCCCGCCGTGGACTTAGTCTCTGCGGCTTCCGCAGGCGGGTAGACCTGGCAGCCCGCCGTGGACTTAGTCTCTGCGGCTGGCGCAGGCGGGTAGACCTGGCAGCCCGCCGTGGACTTAGTCTCTGCGGCTTCCGCAGGCGGGTAGACCTGGCAGCCCGCCGTGGACTTAGTCTCTGCGGCTTCCGCAGGCGGGTAGACCTGGCAGCCCGCCGTGGACTTAGTCTCTGCGGCTGGCGCAGGCGGGTAGACCTGGCAGCCCGCCGTGGACTTAGTCTCTGCGGCTGGCGCAGGCGGGTAGACCTGGCAGCCCGCCGTGGACTTAGTCTCTGCGGCTGGCGCAGGCGGGTAGACCTGGCAGCCCGCCGTGGACTTAGTCTCTGCGGCTTCCGCAGGTGGGTAGACCTGGCAGCCCGCCGTGGACTTAGTCTCTGCGGCTGGCGCAGGCGGGTAGACCTGGCAGCCCGCCGTGGACTTAGTCTCTGCGGCTGGCGCAGGCGGGTAGACCTGGCAGCCCGCCGTGGACTTAGTCTCTGCGGCTTCCGCAGGCGGGTAGACCTGGCAGCCCGCCGTGGACTTAGTCTCTGCGGCTTCCGCAGGCGGGTAGACCTGGCAGCCCGCCGTGGACTTAGTCTCTGCGGCTGGCGCAGGCGGGTAGACCTGGCAGCCCGCCGTGGACTTAGTCTCTGCGGCTGGCGCAGGCGGGTAGACCTGGCAGCCCGCCGTGGACTTAGTCTCTGCGGCTTGCGCAGGCGGGTAGACCTGGCAGCCCGCCGTGGACTTAGTCTCTGCGGCTGGCGCAGGCGGGTAGACCTGGCAGCCCGCCGTGGACTTAGTCTCTGCGGCTTCCGCAGGCGGGTAGACCTGGCAGCCCGCCGTGGACTTAGTCTCTGCGGCTTCCGCAGGCGGGTAGACCTGGCAGCCCGCCGTGGACTTAGTCTCTGCGGCTGGCGCAGGCGGGTAGACCTGGCAGCCCGCCGTGGACTTAGTCTCTGCGGCTTCCGCAGGCGGGTAGACCTGGCAGCCCGCCGTGGACTTAGTCTCTGCGGCTGGCGCAGGCGGGTAGACCTGGCAGCCCGCCGTGGACTTAGTCTCTGCGGCTTCCGCAGGCGGGTAGACCTGGCAGCCCGCCGTGGACTTAGTCTCTGCGGCTTCCGCAGGCGGGTAGACCTGGCAGCCCGCCGTGGACTTAGTCTCTGCGGCTTCCGCAGGCGGCTAGACCTGGCAGCCCGCCGTGGACTTAGTCTCTGCGGCTTGCGCTAACGGGTAGACCTGGCAGCCCGCCGTGGACTTAGTCTCTGCGGCTTCCGCAGGCGGGTAGACCTGGCAGCCCGCCGTGGACTTAGTCTCTGCGGCTTCCGCAGGCGGGTAGACCTGGCAGCCCGCCGTGGACTTAGTCTCTGCGGCTTGCGCTAACGGGTAGACCTGGCAGCCCGCCGTGGACTTAGTCTCTGCGGCTTCCGCAGGCGGGTAGACCTGGCAGCCCGCCGTGGACTTAGTCTCTGCGGCTTCCGCAGGCGGGTAGACCTGGCAGCCCGCCGTGGACTTAGTCTCTGCGGCTGGTGCAGGCGGGTAGACCTGGCAGCCCGCCGTGGACTTAGTCTCTGCGGCTGGCGCAGGCGGGTAGACCTGGCAGCCCGCCGTGGACTTAGTCTCTGCGGCTTCCGCAGGCGGGTAGACCTGGCAGCCCGCCGTGGACTTAGTCTCTGCGGCTGGTGCAGGCGGGTAGACCTGGCAGCCCGCCGTGGACTTAGTCTCTGCGGCTTCCGCAGGCGGGTAGACCTGGCAGCCCGCCGTGGACTTAGTCTCTGCGGCTTCCGCAGGCGGGTAGACCTGGCAGCCCGCCGTGGACTTAGTCTCTGCGGCTTCCGCAGGCGGGCAGACCTGGCAGCCCGCCGTGGACTTAGTCTCTGCGGCTGGCGCAGGCGGGTAGACCTGGCAGCCCGCCGTGGACTTAGTCTCTGCGGCTGGCGCAGGCGGGTAGACCTGGCAGCCCGCCGTGGACTTAGTCTCTGCGGCTTCCGCAGGCGGGTAGACCTGGCAGCCCGCCGTGGACTTAGTCTCTGCGGCTTCCGCAGGCGGGTAGACCTGGCAGCCCGCCGTGGACTTAGTCTCTGCGGCTTGCGCTAACGGGTAGACCTGGCGGCCGCCTCCGCTCCTGGTTCTCACCGAAGGGGTCGCTGCTTTGCGCTGCCTCCGGTTATGTCCTCGTAAGAGGCGGCGTCGTTGGCGCGCTCCCTCCGCTGGTGACTTCTCCGAGTTGGAAGCTAGGGCCCCCTCGGACTCACCTGTACATACTATAGGGGCGAGCGGTGACTCGCCGCGGAGGGCACCGCTGGCGAGCGGCTAAGTTGGGCTGTGCACGATCCGTTTCGGCCGCTCCGCCGGAGGAGTTGCATTTTCCCGGTTGCACTCTCTCCGGTTCTTTTTTCCGCTTTCTCGTTTTTCCGCTTTTCTCTGGTCGCCGCTCCACCGGGGTGACTCGTTCGCCGCGGGGTGAGCGCAAGAGGTGGTGCGGCGTGTGTCAGGCTGATGGTCTCGTTGTCGAACGCTGAAAAAGGGAAGTCGAGCGTGCCGCGGCTCTCCCCTGGTCCCGGCTGGCCAGGCACGGATGGGCTCGGTGTCTCGGAGCGGTGGGTGATGCTTAGCGAGGCTCGTCTCGGCAGGCGCGTCTGAGGGGCTTCTCGGCAGGGCCGGCTCTGCCGGTGTGCCAGCCGGTGTTGCACCCCTCTCCCCGGACGCTGCCTGGTCGTTCGTACCGCTCCCGCCGTTCTCCCCACGGGGTTGGGCGGTGGGATGCCGCGTGGTGGCCGTTGCTGTCCCAGGAGAACCGTGGCTGCGGGGGCCTCGGTACCCTTTTATTTTTCCCTGATCGATGAGGTTCGATCGACGTGGCCGCCCGCCGTGGACTTGCTTTCCGCGGCTTGCGGTGGCGGGTAGACCTGGCCGCCCGCTGGTTTCCTAGAGGTGGGTAGACGTGACGGCCGGTTTGCCACGGAGCAGGCCTCCGCCGCGGGAGTGTAGCGTTCCCTTCGCGCCGTCCGTTCCCCTGGGTGCTGGGGTAGACGTGGCCGCCCGCCGTGGACTTCGTTTCTGCGGCTTGCGCTGGCGGGTAGACCTGGCCGCCCGCCAGTGCCTGGAGATGGGTAGACCTGACGGCCGGTTTTACCCGGCCGCGGCGCAGGCCCCCGCCGCGGGATCGTAGCGTTCCCTTCGCACCGTCCTTCCCCCTGGGCGCTGGGGTAGACGTGGCCGCCCGCCGTGGACTTGCTTTCTGCGGCTTGCGCTGGCGGGTAGACCTGGCAGCCCGCCGGTTGCCTGGAGGTGGGTAGACGTGATGGCCGGTTTCGTCCCCGCCTCGCGCGCCGCTTCCTGTCTACCCGGCTCCGGCCGTCCGGGCTTACCCTTCTCCGGCCGTCCTGGACGTCTACCCGGCTCTGGCCGTCCGGGCTTAGCCGGCTCCGGCCGTCCTGTCTACCCTCCTCCGGCCGTCCGGGCTTATCCGGCTCCGGCCGTCCTGGCTACCCCTCTCCGGCCGTCCGGGCTTACCCTTCTTCGGCCGTCCTGGCTACCCGGCTCCGGCCGTCCGGGCTTACCCGGCTCCGGCCGTTCTGGCTACACACCTCCGGCCGTCCGGGCTTACCCGGCTCTGGCCGTCCGGGCTTACCCGGCTCCGGCCGTTCTGGCTACCCGGCTCCGGCCGTCCTGTCTATCCTCCTCCGGCCGTCCGGGCTTACCCGGCTCCGGCCGTCCTGTCTACCCGCTCCGGCCGTCTCGTCTACCCACCTCCGGCTGTCCTGTCTACCATCCTCCGGCCGTCCGGGCTTACCCTTCTCCGGTCGTCCTGGCTACCCCTCTCCGGCCGTCCGGGCTTACCCTTCTCCGGCCGTCCTGGCTACCCGGCTCCGGCCGTCCGGGCTTACCCGGCTCTGGCCGTCCGGGCTTACCCGGCTCCGGCCGTCCTGGCTACCCCTCTCCGGTCGTCCGGGCTTACCCTTCTCCGGCCGTCCTGGCTACCCGGCTCCGGCCGTCCGGGCTTACCCGGCTGTGGCCGTCCGGGCTTACCCGGCTCCGGCAGTCCGGGCTTACCCGGCTCCGGCCGTTCTGGCTACACACCTCCGGCTGTCCTGTCTACCATCCTCCGGCCGTCCGGGCTTACCCTTCTCCGGTCGTCCTGGCTACCCCTCTCCGGCCGTCCGGGCTTACCCTTCTCCGGCCGTCCTGGCTACCCGGCTCCAGCCGTCCGGGCTTACCCGGCTCTGGCCGTCCGGGCTTACCCGGCTCCGGCCGTCCTGTCTACCCGGCTCCGGCCGTCCTGTCTATCCTCCTCCGGCCGTCCGGGCTTACCCGGCTCCGGCCGTCCTGTCTACCCGCTCCGGCCGTCTCGTCTACCCACCTCCGGAGCATCGGCAGGACCGCCGTGCTTCGCCCGGGCTGCCGGTCTTTCCGGCCGCGTCGGGCCGTCAGGTCTACCCCTCTCCGGCCGGTCTTTGTTCGTTTTTCCAGCGGGACGGGTAGACCTGGCGGCCGCCTCCGCTCCTGGTTCTCACCGAAGGGGTCGCTGCTTTGCGGTGCCTCCGGTTATGTCCTCGTAAGAGGCGGCGTCGTTGGCGCGCCCCCTCCGCTGGTGACTTCTCCGAGTTGGAAGCTAGGGCGCCCTCGGACTCACCTGTACATACTATAGGGGCGAGCGGTGACTCGCCACTGAGGGCACGGCTGGCGAGCGGTCTAAGTTGGGCTGCGCACGATCCGTTTCGGCCGCTCCGCCGGAGGAGTCGCATTTTCCCGGTTGCACTCTCTCCGATTCTGCTTTCCGCTTATCTCGTTTTTCCGCTTTTCTCTGGTCGCCGCTGCACCGGGGTGTGAGTCGTTCGCCGCGGGGTGAGCGCAAGAGGTGGTGCGGCGTGTGTCAGGCTGATGGTCTCGTTGTCGAACGCTGAGAAGGGGAAGTCGAGCGTGCCGCGGCTCTCCCCTGGTCCCGGCTGGCCAGGCACGGATGGGCTCGGTGTCTCGGAGCGGTGGGTGATGCTTAGCGAGGCTCGTCTCGGCAGGCGCGTCTGAGGGGCTTCTCGGCAGGGCCGGCTCTGCCGGTGTGCCAGCCGGTGTTGCACCCCTCTCCCCGGACGCTGCCTGGTCGTTCGTACCGCTCCCGCCGTTCTCCCCACGGGGTTGGGCGGTGGGATGCCGCGTGGTGGCCGTTGCTGTCCCAGGAGAACCGTGGCTGCGGGGGCCTCGGTACCCTTTTATTTTTCCCTGATCGATGAGGTTCGATCGACGTGGCCGCCCGCCGTGGACTTGCTTTCCGCGGCTTGCGGTGGCGGGTAGACCTGGCCGCCCGCTGGTTTCCTAGAGGTGGGTAGACGTGACGGCCGGTTTGCCACGGAGCAGGCCTCCGCCGCGGGAGTGTAGCGTTCCCTTCGCGCCGTCCGTTCCCCTGGGTGCTGGGGTAGACCTGGCAGCCCGCCGTGGACTTGCTTTCTGCGGCTTGCGCTGGCGGGTAGACCTGGCAGCCCGCCGGTTGCCTGGAGGTGGGTAGACGTGATGGCCGGTTTCGTCCCCGCCTCGCGCGCCGCGTCCTGTCTACCCGGCTCCGGCCGTCCGGGCTTACCCTTCTCCGGCCGTCCTGGACGTCTACCCGGCTCTGGCCGTCCGGGCTTAGCCGGCTCCGGCCGTCCTGTCTACCCTCCTCCGGCCGTCCGGGCTTATCCGGCTCCGGCCGTCCTGGCTACCCCTCTCCGGCCGTCCGGGCTTACCCTTCTTCGGCCGTCCTGGCTACCCGGCTCCGGCCGTCCGGGCTTACCCGGCTCCGGCCGTTCTGGCTACACACCTCCGGCCGTCCGGGCTTACCCGGCTCTGGCCGTCCGGGCTTACCCGGCTCCGGCCGTTCTGGCTACCCGGCTCCGGCCGTCCTGTCTATCCTCCTCCGGCCGTCCGGGCTTACCCGGCTCCGGCCGTCCTGTCTACCCGCTCCGGCCGTCTCGTCTACCCACCTCCGGCTGTCCTGTCTACCATCCTCCGGCCGTCCGGGCTTACCCTTCTCCGGTCGTCCTGGCTACCCCTCTCCGGCCGTCCGGGCTTACCCTTCTCCGGCCGTCCTGGCTACCCGGCTCCGGCCGTCCGGGCTTACCCGGCTCTGGCCGTCCGGGCTTACCCGGCTCCGGCCGTCCTGGCTACCCCTCTCCGGTCGTCCGGGCTTACCCTTCTCCGGCCGTCCTGGCTACCCGGCTCCGGCCGTCCGGGCTTACCCGGCTCTGGCCGTCCGGGCTTACCCGGCTCCGGCAGTCCGGGCTTACCCGGCTCCGGCCGTTCTGGCTACACACCTCCGGCTGTCCTGTCTACCATCCTCCGGCCGTCCGGGCTTACCCTTCTCCGGTCGTCCTGGCTACCCCTCTCCGGCCGTCCGGGCTTACCCTTCTCCGGCCGTCCTGGCTACCCGGCTCCAGCCGTCCGGGCTTACCCGGCTCTGGCCGTCCGGGCTTACCCGGCTCCGGCCGTCCTGGCTACCCGGCTCCGGCCGTCCTGTCTACCATCCTCCGGCCGTCCGGGCTTACCCGGCTCCGGCCGTCCTGTCTACCCGCTCCGGCCGTCTCGTCTACCCACCTCCGGAGCATCGGCAGGACCGCCGTGCTTCGCCCGGGCTGCCGGTCTTTCCGGCCGCGTCGGGCCGTCAGGTCTACCCCTCTCCGGCCGGTCTTTGTTCGTTTTTCCAGCGGGACGGGTAGACCTGGCGGCCGCCTCCGCTCCTGGTTCTCACCGAAGGGGTCGCTGCTTTGCGCTGCCTCCGGTTATGTCCTCGTAAGAGGCGGCGTCGTTGGCGCGCCCCCTCCGCTGGTGACTTCTCCGAGTTGGAAGCTAGGGCGCCCTCGGACTCACCTGTACATACTATAGGGGCGAGCGGTGACTCGCCACTGAGGGCACGGCTGGCGAGCGGTCTAAGTTGGGCTGCGCACGATCCGTTTCGGCCGCTCCGCCGGAGGAGTCGCATTTTCCCGGTTGCACTCTCTCCGATTCTGCTTTCCGCTTATCTCGTTTTTCCGCTTTTCTCTGGTCGCCGCTGCACCGGGGTGTGAGTCGTTCGCCGCGGGGTGAGCGCAAGAGGTGGTGCGGCGTGTGTCAGGCTGATGGTCTCGTTGTCGAACGCTGAGAAGGGGAAGTCGAGCGTGCCGCGGCTCTCCCCTGGTCCCGGCTGTCCAGGCACGGATGGGCTCGGTGGCTCCGGCCGTCCTCTCTACTCGGCTCCGGCCGTCCTGTCTACCCTCCTCCGGCTGTCCTCTCTACCCTCCTCCGGCCCTGCTGGCTTACCCGGCTCCGGCCGTTCTGTCTACCCTCCTCCGGCCTTCCGGGCTTACCCGGCTCCGGCCGTTCTGTCTACCCACCTCCGACCTTCCTTTCTACCCTCCCCTGGCCGTCCGTGCTTACCCGGCTCCGGCCGTCCTGTCTACCCATCTCCGACCTTCCTTTCTACCCTCCCCTGGCCGTCCGTGCTTACCCGGCTCTGGCCGTCTGTCTACCCTCCTCTGTCTGTGCTGTCAACCCTCCTCCGGCCGTCTGGGCTTACCCGGCTCCGGTTGTCCTGTCTACCCTCCTGCGGCCGTCCGGGCTTACCCGGCCCCGGCCGTCCTGTCTACCCTGCTCCGGTTGTCCTGCCTACCCTCCTCCGGCCTTCCGGGCTTACCCGGCTCCGGCCGTCCTGTCTACCCATCTCCGACCCTCCTTTCTACCCTCCCCTGGCCGTCCGTGCTTACTCGGCTCTGGCCGTGCGGTCTACCCGGCTGCGGCCGTCTGTCTACCCTCCTCTGTCTGTGCTGTCTAGCCTCCTCCGGCCGTACGGGCTTAACCGGCTCCGGCCGTCTGTCTACCCTCCTCCGGCCGTCCAGGCTTACCCGGCTCCGGCCGTCCTGTCTACCCCGCTCCGGTTGTCCTGCCTACCCTCCTCCGGCCGTCCGGGCTTACCCGGCTCCGGTTGTCCTGCCTACCCTCCTTCGGCCGTCCGGGCTTACCCGGCTCCGGCAGTCCTGTCTACCCTCCACCGGCCGTCCGGGCTTACCCTCCGACGGCCGTCTTGTCTACTCTCGAGGACTCTTGCACTCTCCCCCGGTTCTTTTTTCCGCTTTCTCGTTCTTCCGCTTTTCTCTGGTCGCCGCTGCACCGGGGTGTGAGTCGTTCGCCGCGGGGTGAGCGCAAGAGGTGGTGCGGTGTTTGTCAGGCTGATGGTCTCGGAGTCGAACGCTGTGAAAAGGGGAAGTCGAGCGTGCCGCGGCTTTCCCCTGGTCCCGGCTGGCCAGGCACGGATGGGCTCGGTGTCGCGGAGCGGTGGGTGATGCTTAGCGAGGCTCGTCTCGGCAGGCGCGTCTGAGGGGCTTCTCGGCAGGGCCGGCTCTGCCGGTGTGCCAGCCGGTGTTGCACCCCTCTCCCCGGACGCTGCCTGGTCGTTCGTACCGCTCCCGCCGTTCTCCCCACGGGGTTGGGCGGTGGAGATGCCGCGTGGTGGCCGTTGCTGTCCCAGGAGAACCGTGGCCGCGGGGGCCTCGGTACCCTTTTATTTGTCCCTGATAGATGAGGTTCGATCGACGTGGCCGCCCGCCGTGGACTTGCTTTCCGCGGCTTGCGGTGGCGGGAAGACCTGGCGGCCGGCAGGGGCCTGGAGGTGGGTAGACCTGACGGCCGGTTCTACCCGGCCGCGGCGCAGGCCCCTGCCGCGGGAGCGTAGCGTTCCCTCCGCACCGTCCTTCCCCCTGGGTGCTGGGGTAGACGTGGCCGCCCGCCGTGGACTTGCTTTCTGCGGCTTGCGCTGGCGGGTAGACCTGGCAGCCCGCCGGTTGCCTGGAGGTGGGTAGACGTGATGGCCGGTTTCGTCCCCGCCTCGCGCGCCGCGTCCTGTCTACCCGGCTCCGGCCGTCCGGGCTTAGCCGGCTCCGGCCGTCCTGTCTACCCTCCTCCGGCCGTCCGGGCTTACCCTTCTCCGGCCGTCCTGGCTACCCCTCTCCGGCCGTCCGGGCTTACCCTTCTCCGGCCGTCCTGGCTACCCCTCTCCGGCCGTCCGGGCTTACCCTTCTCCGGCCGTCCTGGCTACCCGGCTCCGGCCGTCCGGGCTTACCCGGCTCTGGCCGTCCGGGCTTACCCGGCTCCGGCCGTTCTGGCTACACACCTCCGGCCGTCCGGGCTTACCCGGCTCTGGCCGTCCGGGCTTACCCGGCTCCGGCCGTTCTGGCTACCCGGCTCCGGCTGTCCTGCCTACCATCCTCCGGCCGTCCGGGCTTACCCGGCTCCGGCCGTCCTGTCTACCCGGCTCCGGCCGTCCTGTCTATCCTCCTCCGGCCGTCCGGGCTTACCCGGCTCCGGCCGTCCTGTCTACCCGCTCCGGCCGTCTCGTCTACCCACCTCCGGAGCATCGGCAGGACCGCCGTGCTTCGCCCGGGCTGCCGGTCTTTCCGGCCGCGTCGGGCCGTCAGGTCTACCCCTCTCCGGCCGGTCTTTGTTCGTTTTTCCAGCGGGACGGGTAGACCTGGCGGCCGCCTCCGCTCCTGGTTCTCACCGAAGGGGTCGCTGCCTTGCGGTGCCTCCGGTTATGTCCTCGTAAGAGGCGGCGTCGTTGGCGCGCCCCCTCCGCTGGTGACTTCTCCGAGTTGGAAGCTAGGGCGCCCTCGGACTCACCTGTACATACTATAGGGACGAGCTGTGACTCGCCGCGGAGGGCACGGCTGGCGAGCGGCTAAGTTGGGCTGCGCACGATCCGTTTCGGCCGCTCCGCCGGAGGAGTTGCATTTTCCCGGTTGCACTCTCTCCGGTTCTTTTTTTCGCTTTCTCGTTTTTCCGCTTTTCTCTGGTCGCCGCTGCACCGGGGTGTGAGTCGTTCGCCGCGGGGTGAGCGCAAGAGGTGGTGCGGCGTGTGTCAGGCTGATGGTCTCGTTGTCGAACGCTGAGAAGGGGAAGTCGAGCGTGCCGCGGCTCTCCCCTGGTCCCGGCTGGCCAGGCACGGATGGGCTCGGTGTCTCGGAGCGGTGGGTGATGCTTAGCGAGGCTCGTCTCGGCAGGCGCGTCTGAGGGGCTTCTCGGCAGGGCCGGCTCTGCCGGTGTGCCAGCCGGTGTTGCACCCCTCTCCCCGGACGCTGCCTGGTCGTTCGTACCGCTCCCGCCGTTCTCCCCACGGGGTTGGGCGGTGGGATGCCGCGTGGTGGCCGTTGCTGTCCCAGGAGAACCGTGGCTGCGGGGGCCTCGGTACCCTTTTATTTTTCCCTGATCGATGAGGTTCGATCGACGTGGCCGCCCGCCGTGGACTTGCTTTCCGCGGCTTGCGGTGGCGGGTAGACCTGGCCGCCCGCTGGTTTCCTAGAGGTGGGTAGACGTGACGGCCGGTTTGCCACGGAGCAGGCCTCCGCCGCGGGAGTGTAGCGTTCCCTTCGCGCCGTCCGTTCCCCTGGGTGCTGGGGTAGACCTGGCAGCCCGCCGTGGACTTCGTTTCTGCGGCTTGCGCTGGCGGGTAGACCTGGCCGCCTGCCAGTGCCTGGAGATGGGTAGACCTGACGGCCGGTTTTACCCGGCCGCGGCGCAGGCCCCCGCCGCGGGATCGTAGCGTTCCCTTCGCACCGTCCTTCCCCCTGGGCGCTGGGGTAGACGTGGCCGCCCGCCGTGGACTTGCTTTCTGCGGCTTGCGCTGGCGGGTAGACCTGGCAGCCCGCCGGTTGCCTGGAGGTGGGTAGACGTGATGGCCGGTTTCGTCCCCGCCTCGCGCGCCGCTTCCTGTCTACCCGGCTCCGGCCGTCCGGGCTTACCCTTCTCCGGCCGTCCTGGACGTCTACCCGGCTCTGGCCGTCCGGGCTTAGCCGGCTCCGGCCGTCCTGTCTGCCCTCCTCCGGCCATCCGGGCTTCCCCGGCTCCGGCCGTCCTGGCTACCCCTCTCCGGTCGTCCGGGCTTACCCTTCTCCGGCCGTCCTGGCTACCCGGCTCCGGCCGTCCGGGCTTACCCGGCTCCGGCCGTTCTGGCTACACACCTCCGGCCGTCCGGGCTTACCCGGCTCTGGCCGTCCGGGCTTACCCGGCTCCGGCCGTTCTGGCTACCCGGCTCCGGCCGTCCTGTCTATCCTCCTCCGGCCGTCCGGGCTTACCCGGCTCCGGCCGTCCTGTCTACCCGCTCCGGCCGTCTCGTCTACCCACCTCCGGCTGTCCTGTCTACCATCCTCCGGCCGTCCGGGCTTACCCTTCTCCGGTCGTCCTGGCTACCCCTCTCCGGCCGTCCGGGCTTACCCTTCTCCGGCCGTCCTGGCTACCCGGCTCCGGCCGTCCGGGCTTACCCGGCTCTGGCCGTCCGGGCTTACCCGGCTCCGGCCGTCCTGGCTACCCCTCTCCGGTCGTCCGGGCTTACCCTTCTCCGGCCGTCCTGGCTACCCGGCTCCGGCCGTCCGGGCTTACCCGGCTGTGGCCGTCCGGGCTTACCCGGCTCCGGCAGTCCGGGCTTACCCGGCTCCGGCCGTTCTGGCTACACACCTCCGGCTGTCCTGTCTACCATCCTCCGGCCGTCCGGGCTTACCCTTCTCCGGTCGTCCTGGCTACCCCTCTCCGGCCGTCCGGGCTTACCCTTCTCCGGCCGTCCTGGCTACCCGGCTCCAGCCGTCCGGGCTTACCCGGCTCTGGCCGTCCGGGCTTACCCGGCTCCGGCCGTTCTGGCTACCCGGCTCCGGCTGTCCTGTCTACCATCCTCCGGCCGTCCGGGCTTACCCGGCTCCGGCCGTCCTGTCTACCCGCTCCGGCCGTCTCGTCTACCCACCTCCGGAGCATCGGCAGGACCGCCGTGCTTCGCCCGGGCTACCGGTTTTTCCGGCCGCGTCGGGCCGTCAGGTCTACCCCTCTCCGGCCGGTCTTTGTTCGTTTTTCCAGCGGGACGGGTAGACCTGGCGGCCGCCTCCGCTCCTGGTTCTCACCGAAGGGGTCGCTGCTTTGCGCTGCCTCCGGTTATGTCCTCGTAAGAGGCGGCGTCGTTGGCGCGCCCCCTCCGCTGGTGACTTCTCCGAGTTGGAAGCTAGGGCGCCCTCGGACT
>JAUNZM010002269.1:92500-120000 GCA_033459285.1 Clamator glandarius
TGCGGCTGGCGCAGGCGGGTAGACCTGGCAGCCCGCCGTGGACTTAGTCTCTGCGGCTGGCGCAGGCGGGTAGACCTGGCAGCCCGCCGTGGACTTAGTCTCTGCGGCTTCCGCAGGCGGGTAGACCTGGCAGCCCGCCGTGGACTTAGTCTCTGCGGCTGGCGCAGGCGGGTAGACCTGGCAGCCCGCCGTGGACTTAGTCTCTGCGGCTTCCGCAGGCGGGTAGACCTGGCAGCCCGCCGTGGACTTAGTCTCTGCGGCTTCCGCAGGCGGGTAGACCTGGCAGCCCGCCGTGGACTTAGTCTCTGCGGCTTCCGCAGGCGGGCAGACCTGGCAGCCCGCCGTGGACTTAGTCTCTGCGGCTGGCGCAGGCGGGTAGACCTGGCAGCCCGCCGTGGACTTAGTCTCTGCGGCTGGCGCAGGCGGGTAGACCTGGCAGCCCGCCGTGGACTTAGTCTCTGCGGCTTCCGCAGGCGGGTAGACCTGGCAGCCCGCCGTGGACTTAGTCTCTGCGGCTTCCGCAGGCGGGTAGACCTGGCAGCCCGCCGTGGACTTAGTCTCTGCGGCTTGCGCAGGCGGGTAGACCTGGCAGCCCGCCGTGGACTTAGTCTCTGCGGCTTCCGCAGGCGGGTAGACCTGGCAGCCCGCCGTGGACTTAGTCTCTGCGGCTTCCGCAGGCGGGTAGACCTGGCAGCCCGCCGTGGACTTAGTCTCTGCGGCTTCCGCAGGCGGGTAGACCTGGCAGCCCGCCGTGGACTTAGTCTCTGCGGCTTCCGCAGGCGGGTAGACCTGGCAGCCCGCCGTGGACTTAGTCTCTGCGGCTTGCGCAGGCGGGTAGACCTGGCAGCCCGCCGTGGACTTAGTCTCTGCGGCTTCCGCAGGCGGGTAGACCTGGCAGCCCGCCGTGGACTTAGTCTCTGCGGCTTCCGCAGGCGGGTAGACCTGGCAGCCCGCCGTGGACTTAGTCTCTGCGGCTTGCGCAGGCGGGTAGACCTGGCAGCCCGCCGTGGACTTAGTCTCTGCGGCTGGCGCAGGCGGGTAGACCTGGCAGCCCGCCGTGGACTTAGTCTCTGCGGCTTCCGCAGGCGGGTAGACCTGGCAGCCCGCCGTGGACTTAGTCTCTGCGGCTTCCGCAGGCGGGTAGACCTGGCAGCCCGCCGTGGACTTAGTCTCTGCGGCTTCCGCAGGCGGGTAGACCTGGCAGCCCGCCGTGGACTTAGTCTCTGCGGCTTCCGCAGGCGGGTAGACCTGGCAGCCCGCCGTGGACTTAGTCTCTGCGGCTTGCGCAGGCGGGTAGACCTGGCAGCCCGCCGTGGACTTAGTCTCTGCGGCTTCCGCAGGCGGGTAGACCTGGCAGCCCGCCGTGGACTTAGTCTCTGCGGCTTCCGCAGGCGGGTAGACCTGGCAGCCCGCCGTGGACTTAGTCTCTGCGGCTTGCGCAGGCGGGTAGACCTGGCAGCCCGCCGTGGACTTAGTCTCTGCGGCTGGCGCAGGCGGGTAGACCTGGCAGCCCGCCGTGGACTTAGTCTCTGCGGCTTCCGCAGGCGGGTAGACCTGGCAGCCCGCCGTGGACTTAGTCTCTGCGGCTTGCGCAGGCGGGTAGACCTGGCAGCCCGCCGTGGACTTAGTCTCTGCGGCTGGCGCAGGCGGGTAGACCTGGCAGCCCGCCGTGGACTTAGTCTCTGCGGCTTCCGCAGGCGGGTAGACCTGGCAGCCCGCCGTGGACTTAGTCTCTGCGGCTGGCGCAGGCGGGTAGACCTGGCAGCCCGCCGTGGACTTAGTCTCTGCGGCTTCCGCAGGCGGGTAGACCTGGCAGCCCGCCGTGGACTTAGTCTCTGCGGCTTCCGCAGGCGGGTAGACCTGGCAGCCCGCCGTGGACTTAGTCTCTGCGGCTGGCGCAGGCGGGTAGACCTGGCAGCCCGCCGTGGACTTAGTCTCTGCGGCTGGCGCAGGCGGGTAGACCTGGCAGCCCGCCGTGGACTTAGTCTCTGCGGCTTCCGCAGGCGGGTAGACCTGGCAGCCCGCCGTGGACTTAGTCTCTGCGGCTGGTGCAGGCGGGTAGACCTGGCAGCCCGCCGTGGACTTAGTCTCTGCGGCTTCCGCAGGCGGGTAGACCTGGCAGCCCGCCGTGGACTTAGTCTCTGCGGCTTCCGCAGGCGGGTAGACCTGGCAGCCCGCCGTGGACTTAGTCTCTGCGGCTTCCGCAGGCGGGCAGACCTGGCAGCCCGCCGTGGACTTAGTCTCTGCGGCTGGCGCAGGCGGGTAGACCTGGCAGCCCGCCGTGGACTTAGTCTCTGCGGCTGGCGCAGGCGGGTAGACCTGGCAGCCCGCCGTGGACTTAGTCTCTGCGGCTTCCGCAGGCGGGTAGACCTGGCAGCCCGCCGTGGACTTAGTCTCTGCGGCTTCCGCAGGCGGGTAGACCTGGCAGCCCGCCGTGGACTTAGTCTCTGCGGCTTCCGCAGGCGGGTAGACCTGGCAGCCCGCCGTGGACTTAGTCTCTGCGGCTTGCGCTAACGGGTAGACCTGGCAGCCCGCCGTGGACTTAGTCTCTGCGGCTTCCGCAGGCGGGTAGACCTGGCAGCCCGCCGTGGACTTAGTCTCTGCGGCTTCCGCAGGCGGGTAGACCTGGCAGCCCGCCGTGGACTTAGTCTCTGCGGCTTCCGCAGGCGGGTAGACCTGGCAGCCCGCCGTGGACTTAGTCTCTGCGGCTGGCGCAGGCGGGTAGACCTGGCAGCCCGCCGTGGACTTAGTCTCTGCGGCTTCCGCAGGCGGGTAGACCTGGCAGCCCGCCGTGGACTTAGTCTCTGCGGCTTCCGCAGGCGGCTAGACCTGGCAGCCCGCCGTGGACTTAGTCTCTGCGGCTGGCGCAGGCGGGTAGACCTGGCAGCCCGCCGTGGACTTAGTCTCTGCGGCTTCCGCAGGCGGGTAGACCTGGCAGCCCGCCGTGGACTTAGTCTCTGCGGCTTCCGCAGGCGGGTAGACCTGGCAGCCCGCCGTGGACTTAGTCTCTGCGGCTTCCGCAGGCGGGTAGACCTGGCAGCCCGCCGTGGACTTAGTCTCTGCGGCTTGCGCTAACGGGTAGACCTGGCAGCCCGCCGTGGACTTAGTCTCTGCGGCTTCCGCAGGCGGGTAGACCTGGCAGCCCGCCGTGGACTTAGTCTCTGCGGCTTCCGCAGGCGGGTAGACCTGGCAGCCCGCCGTGGACTTAGTCTCTGCGGCTTCCGCAGGCGGGTAGACCTGGCAGCCCGCCGTGGACTTAGTCTCTGCGGCTTCCGCAGGCGGGTAGACCTGGCAGCCTGCCGTGGACAGTCTCTGCGGCTTCCGCAGGCGGGTAGACCTGGCAGCCCGCCGTGGACTTAGTCTCTGCGGCTTCCGCAGGCGGGTAGACCTGGCAGCCCGCCGTGGACTTAGTCTCTGCGGCTGGTGCAGGCGGGTAGACCTGGCAGCCCGCCGTGGACTTAGTCTCTGCGGCTTCCGCAGGCGGGTAGACCTGGCAGCCTGCCGTGGACAGTCTCTGCGGCTTCCGCAGGCGGGTAGACCTGGCAGCCCGCCGTGGACTTAGTCTCTGCGGCTTCCGCAGGCGGGTAGACCTGGCAGCCTGCCGTGGACTTAGTCTCTGCGGCTGGCGCAGGCGGGTAGACCTGGCAGCCCGCCGTGGACTTAGTCTCTGCGGCTGGCGCAGGCGGGTAGACCTGGCAGCCCGCCGTGGACTTAGTCTCTGCGGCTTCCGCAGGCGGGTAGACCTGGCAGCCCGCCGTGGACTTAGTCTCTGCGGCTTCCGCAGGCGGGTAGACCTGGCAGCCCGCCGTGGACTTAGTCTCTGCGGCTGGCGCAGGCGGGTAGACCTGGCAGCCCGCCGTGGACTTAGTCTCTGCGGCTGGCGCAGGCGGGTAGACCTGGCAGCCCGCCGTGGACTTAGTCTCTGCGGCTTCCGCAGGCGGGTAGACCTGGCAGCCCGCCGTGGACTTAGTCTCTGCGGCTGGCGCAGGCGGGTAGACCTGGCAGCCCGCCGTGGACTTAGTCTCTGCGGCTGGCGCAGGCGGGTAGACCTGGCAGCCCGCCGTGGACTTAGTCTCTGCGGCTTCCGCAGGCGGGTAGACCTGGCAGCCCGCCGTGGACTTAGTCTCTGCGGCTTCCGCAGGCGGGTAGACCTGGCAGCCCGCCGTGGACTTAGTCTCTGCGGCTTCCGCAGGCGGGTAGACCTGGCAGCCCGCCGTGGACTTAGTCTCTGCGGCTTCCGCAGGCGGGTAGACCTGGCAGCCCGCCGTGGACTTAGTCTCTGCGGCTGGCGCAGGCGGGTAGACCTGGCAGCCCGCCGTGGACTTAGTCTCTGCGGCTGGCGCAGGCGGGTAGACCTGGCAGCCCGCCGTGGACTTAGTCTCTGCGGCTTCCGCAGGCGGGTAGACCTGGCAGCCCGCCGTGGACTTAGTCTCTGCGGCTGGCGCAGGCGGGTAGACCTGGCAGCCCGCCGTGGACTTAGTCTCTGCGGCTGGCGCAGGCGGGTAGACCTGGCAGCCCGCCGTGGACTTAGTCTCTGCGGCTTCCGCAGGCGGGTAGACCTGGCAGCCCGCCGTGGACTTAGTCTCTGCGGCTTCCGCAGGCGGGTAGACCTGGCAGCCCGCCGTGGACTTAGTCTCTGCGGCTTCCGCAGGCGGGTAGACCTGGCAGCCCGCCGTGGACTTAGTCTCTGCGGCTTCCGCAGGCGGGTAGACCTGGCAGCCCGCCGTGGACTTAGTCTCTGCGGCTTGCGCTAACGGGTAGACCTGGCAGCCCGCCGTGGACTTAGTCTCTGCGGCTGGCGCAGGCGGGTAGACCTGGCAGCCCGCCGTGGACTTAGTCTCTGCGGCTTGCGCTAACGGGTAGACCTGGCAGCCCGCCGTGGACTTAGTCTCTGCGGCTGGCGCAGGCGGGTAGACCTGGCAGCCCGCCGTGGACTTAGTCTCTGCGGCTTCCGCAGGCGGGTAGACCTGGCAGCCCGCCGTGGACTTAGTCTCTGCGGCTTCCGCAGGCGGGTAGACCTGGCAGCCCGCCGTGGACTTAGTCTCTGCGGCTTCCGCAGGCGGGTAGACCTGGCAGCCCGCCGTGGACTTAGTCTCTGCGGCTTCCGCAGGCGGGTAGACCTGGCAGCCCGCCGTGGACTTAGTCTCTGCGGCTTGCGCTAACGGGTAGACCT
This sequence comes from Clamator glandarius, assembly GCA_033459285.1. Taxonomy (NCBI): domain Eukaryota; kingdom Metazoa; phylum Chordata; class Aves; order Cuculiformes; family Cuculidae; genus Clamator; species Clamator glandarius. Next base: position 97,674 of record JAUNZM010002269.1, read on the forward strand.
GGCAGCCCGCCGTGGACTTAGTCTCTGCGGCTGGCGCAGGCGGGTAGACCTGGCAGCCCGCCGTGGACTTAGTCTCTGCGGCTTGCGCTAACGGGTAGACCTGGCAGCCCGCCGTGGACTTAGTCTCTGCGGCTGGCGCAGGCGGGTAGACCTGGCAGCCCGCCGTGGACTTAGTCTCTGCGGCATCCGCAGGCGGGTAGACCTGGCAGCCCGCCGTGGACTTAGTCTCTGCGGCTTGCGCTAACGGGTAGACCTGGCGGCCGCCTCCGCTCCTGGTTCTCACCGAAGGGGTCGCTGCTTTGCGCTGCCTCCGGTTATGTCCTCGTAAGAGGCGGCGTCGTTGGCGCGCCCCCTCCGCTGGTGACTTCTCCGAGTTGGAAGCTAGGGCCCCCTCGGACTCACCTGTACATACTATAGGGGCGAGCGGTGACTCGCCGCGGAGGGCACCGCTGGCGAGCGGCTAAGTTGGACTGTGCACGATCCGTTTCGGCCGCTCCGCCGGAGGAGTTGCATTTTCCCGGTTGCACTCTCTCCGGTTCTTTTTTCCGCTTTCTCGTTTTTCCGCTTTTCTCTGGTCGCCGCTCCACCGGGGTGACTCGTTCGCCGCGGGGTGAGCGCAAGAGGTGGTGCGGCGTGTGTCAGGCTGATGGTCTCGTTGTCGAACGCTGAAAAAGGGAAGTCGAGCGTGCCGCGGCTCTCCCCTGGTCCCGGCTGGCCAGGCACGGATGGGCTCGGTGTCTCGGAGCGGTGGGTGATGCTTAGCGAGGCTCGTCTCGGCAGGCGCGTCTGAGGGGCTTCTCGGCAGGGCCGGCTCTGCCGGTGTGCCAGCCGGTGTTGCACCCCTCTCCCCGGACGCTGCCTGGTCGTTCGTACCGCTCCCGCCGTTCTCCCCACGGGGTTGGGCGGTGGGATGCCGCGTGGTGGCCGTTGCTGTCCCAGGAGAACCGTGGCTGCGGGGGCCTCGGTACCCTTTTATTTTTCCCTGATCGATGAGGTTCGATCGACGTGGCCGCCCGCCGTGGACTTGCTTTCCGCGGCTTGCGGTGGCGGGTAGACCTGGCCGCCCGCTGGTTTCCTAGAGGTGGGTAGACGTGACGGCCGGTTTGCCACGGAGCAGGCCTCCGCCGCGGGAGTGTAGCGTTCCCTTCGCGCCGTCCGTTCCCCTGGGTGCTGGGGTAGACCTGGCAGCCCGCCGTGGACTTGCTTTCTGCGGCTTGCGCTGGCGGGTAGACCTGGCAGCCCGCCGGTTGCCTGGAGGTGGGTAGACGTGATGGCCGGTTTCGTCCCCGCCTCGCGCGCCGCGTCCTGTCTACCCGGCTCCGGCCGTCCGGGCTTACCCTTCTCCGGCCGTCCTGGACGTCTACCCGGCTCTGGCCGTCCGGGCTTAGCCGGCTCCGGCCGTCCTGTCTACCCTCCTCCGGCCGTCCGGGCTTATCCGGCTCCGGCCGTCCTGGCTACCCCTCTCCGGCCGTCCGGGCTTACCCTTCTTCGGCCGTCCTGGCTACCCGGCTCCGGCCGTCCGGGCTTACCCGGCTCCGGCCGTTCTGGCTACACACCTCCGGCCGTCCGGGCTTACCCGGCTCTGGCCGTCCGGGCTTACCCGGCTCCGGCCGTTCTGGCTACCCGGCTCCGGCCGTCCTGTCTATCCTCCTCCGGCCGTCCGGGCTTACCCGGCTCCGGCCGTCCTGTCTACCCGCTCCGGCCGTCTCGTCTACCCACCTCCGGCTGTCCTGTCTACCATCCTCCGGCCGTCCGGGCTTACCCTTCTCCGGTCGTCCTGGCTACCCCTCTCCGGCCGTCCGGGCTTACCCTTCTCCGGCCGTCCTGGCTACCCGGCTCCGGCCGTCCGGGCTTACCCGGCTCTGGCCGTCCGGGCTTACCCGGCTCCGGCCGTCCTGGCTACCCCTCTCCGGTCGTCCGGGCTTACCCTTCTCCGGCCGTCCTGGCTACCCGGCTCCGGCCGTCCGGGCTTACCCGGCTCTGGCCGTCCGGGCTTACCCGGCTCCGGCAGTCCGGGCTTACCCGGCTCCGGCCGTTCTGGCTACACACCTCCGGCTGTCCTGTCTACCATCCTCCGGCCGTCCGGGCTTACCCTTCTCCGGTCGTCCTGGCTACCCCTCTCCGGCCGTCCGGGCTTACCCTTCTCCGGCCGTCCTGGCTACCCGGCTCCAGCCGTCCGGGCTTACCCGGCTCTGGCCGTCCGGGCTTACCCGGCTCCGGCCGTCCTGTCTACCCGGCTCCGGCCGTCCTGTCTATCCTCCTCCGGCCGTCCGGGCTTACCCGGCTCCGGCCGTCCTGTCTACCCGCTCTGGCCGTCTCGTCTACCCACCTCCGGAGCATCGGCAGGACCGCCGTGCTTCGCCCGGGCTGCCGGTCTTTCCGGCCGCGTCGGGCCGTCAGGTCTACCCCTCTCCGGCCGGTCTTTGTTCGTTTTTCCAGCGGGACGGGTAGACCTGGCGGCCGCCTCCGCTCCTGGTTCTCACCGAAGGGGTCGCTGCTTTGCGCTGCCTCCGGTTATGTCCTCGTAAGAGGCGGCGTCGTTGGCGCGCCCCCTCCGCTGGTGACTTCTCCGAGTTGGAAGCTAGGGCGCCCTCGGACTCACCTGTACATACTATAGGGGCGAGCGGTAACTCGCCACTGAGGGCACGGCTGGCGAGCGGTCTAAGTTGGGCTGCGCACGATCCGTTTCGGCCGCTCCGCCGGAGGAGTCGCATTTTCCCGGTTGCACTCTCTCCGATTCTGCTTTCCGCTTATCTCGTTTTTCCGCTTTTCTCTGGTCGCCGCTGCACCGGGGTGTGAGTCGTTCGCCGCGGGGTGAGCGCAAGAGGTGGTGCGGCGTGTGTCAGGCTGATGGTCTCGTTGTCGAACGCTGAGAAGGGGAAGTCGAGCGTGCCGCGGCTCTCCCCTGGTCCCGGCTGTCCAGGCACGGATGGGCTCGGTGGCTCCGGCCGTCCTCTCTACTCGGCTCCGGCCGTCCTGTCTACCCTCCTCCGGCTGTCCTCTCTACCCTCCTCCGGCCCTGCTGGCTTACCCGGCTCCGGCCGTTCTGTCTACCCTCCTCCGGCCTTCCGGGCTTACCCGGCTCCGGCCGTTCTGTCTACCCACCTCCGACCTTCCTTTCTACCCTCCCCTGGCCGTCCGTGCTTACCCGGCTCCGGCCGTCCTGTCTACCCATCTCCGACCTTCCTTTCTACCCTCCCCTGGCCGTCCGTGCTTACCCGGCTCTGGCCGTCTGTCTACCCTCCTCTGTCTGTGCTGTCAACCCTCCTCCGGCCGTCTGGGCTTACCCGGCTCCGGTTGTCCTGTCTACCCTCCTGCGGCCGTCCGGGCTTACCCGGCCCCGGCCGTCCTGTCTACCCTGCTCCGGTTGTCCTGCCTACCCTCCTCCGGCCTTCCGGGCTTACCCGGCTCCGGCCGTCCTGTCTACCCATCTCCGACCTTCCTTTCTACCCTCCCCTGGCCGTCCGTGCTTACTCGGCTCTGGCCGTGCGGTCTACCCGGCTGCGGCCGTCTGTCTACCCTCCTCTGTCTGTGCTGTCTAGCCTCCTCCGGCCGTACGGGCTTAACCGGCTCCGGCCGTCTGTCTACCCTCCTCCGGCCGTCCAGGCTTACCCGGCTCCGGCCGTCCTGTCTACCCCGCTCCGGTTGTCCTGCCTACCCTCCTCCGGCCTTCCGGGCTTACCCGGCTCCGGTTGTCCTGCCTACCCTCCTCCGGCCGTCCGGGCTTACCCGGCTCCGGCAGTCCTGTCTACCCTCCACCGGCCGTCCGGGCTTACCCTCCGACGGCCGTCTTGTCTACTCTCGAGGACTCTTGCACTCTCCCCCGGTTCTTTTTTCCGCTTTCTCGTTCTTCCGCTTTTCTCTGGTCGCCGCTGCACCGGGGTGTGAGTCGTTCGCCGCGGGGTGAGCGCAAGAGGTGGTGCGGTGTTTGTCAGGCTGATGGTCTCGGAGTCGAACGCTGTGAAAAGGGGAAGTCGAGCGTGCCGCGGCTTTCCCCTGGTCCCGGCTGGCCAGGCACGGATGGGCTCGGTGTCGCGGAGCGGTGGGTGATGCTTAGCGAGGCTCGTCTCGGCAGGCGCGTCTGAGGGGCTTCTCGGCAGGGCCGGCTCTGCCGGTGTGCCAGCCGGTGTTGCACCCCTCTCCCCGGACGCTGCCTGGTCGTTCGTACCGCTCCCGCCGTTCTCCCCACGGGGTTGGGCGGTGGAGATGCCGCGTGGTGGCCGTTGCTGTCCCAGGAGAACCGTGGCCGCGGGGGCCTCGGTACCCTTTTATTTTTCCCTGATCGATGAGGTTCGATCGACGTGGCCGCCCGCCGTGGACTTGCTTTCCGCGGCTTGCGGTGGCGGGTAGACCTGGCCGCCCGCTGGTTTCCTAGAGGTGGGTAGACGTGACGGCCGGTTTGCCACGGAGCAGGCCTCCGCCGCGGGAGTGTAGCGTTCCCTTCGCGCCGTCCGTTCCCCTGGGTGCTGGGGTAGACCTGGCAGCCCGCCGTGGACTTAGTCTCTGCGGCTTCCGCAGGCGGGTAGACCTGGCAGCCCGCCGTGGACTTAGTCTCTGCGGCTGGCGCAGGCGGGTAGACCTGGCAGCCCGCCGTGGACTTAGTCTCTGCGGCTTCCGCAGGCGGGTAGACCTGGCAGCCCGCCGTGGACTTAGTCTCTGCGGCTTCCGCAGGCGGCTAGACCTGGCAGCCCGCCGTGGACTTAGTCTCTGCGGCTGGCGCAGGCGGGTAGACCTGGCAGCCCGCCGTGGACTTAGTCTCTGCGGCTTCCGCAGGCGGGTAGACCTGGCAGCCCGCCGTGGACTTAGTCTCTGCGGCTTCCGCAGGCGAGTAGACCTGGCAGCCCGCCGTGGACTTAGTCTCTGCGGCTGGCGCAGGCGGGTAGACCTGGCAGCCCGCCGTGGACTTAGTCTCTGCGGCTTCCGCAGGCGGGTAGACCTGGCAGCCCGCCGTGGACTTAGTCTCTGCGGCTTCCGCAGGCGGGTAGACCTGGCATCCCGCCGTGGACTTAGTCTCTGCGGCTTCCGCAGGCGGGTAGACCTGGCAGCCCGCCGTGGACTTAGTCTCTGCGGCTGGCGCAGGCGGGTAGACCTGGCAGCCCGCCGTGGACTTAGTCTCTGCGGCTTCCGCAGGCGGGTAGACCTGGCAGCCCGCCGTGGACTTAGTCTCTGCGGCTTCCGCAGGCGGGTAGACCTGGCAGCCCGCCGTGGACTTAGTCTCTGCGGCTTCCGCAGGCGGGTAGACCTGGCAGCCCGCCGTGGACTTAGTCTCTGCGGCTGGCGCAGGCGGGTAGACCTGGCAGCCCGCCGTGGACTTAGTCTCTGCGGCTTCCGCAGGCGGGTAGACCTGGCAGCCCGCCGTGGACTTAGTCTCTGCGGCTGGCGCAGGCGGGTAGACCTGGCAGCCCGCCGTGGACTTAGTCTCTGCGGCTTGCGCAGGCGGGTAGACCTGGCAGCCCGCCGTGGACTTAGTCTCTGCGGCTTCCGCAGGCGGGTAGACCTGGCAGCCCGCCGTGGACTTAGTCTCTGCGGCTTCCGCAGGCGGGTAGACCTGGCAGCCCGCCGTGGACTTAGTCTCTGCGGCTGGCGCAGGCGGGTAGACCTGGCAGCCCGCCGTGGACTTAGTCTCTGCGGCTTGCGCAGGCGGGTAGACCTGGCAGCCCGCCGTGGACTTAGTCTCTGCGGCTTCCGCAGGCGGGTAGACCTGGCAGCCCGCCGTGGACTTAGTCTCTGCGGCTTCCGCAGGCGGGTAGACCTGGCAGCCCGCCGTGGACTTAGTCTCTGCGGCTGGCGCAGGCGGGTAGACCTGGCAGCCCGCCGTGGACTTAGTCTCTGCGGCTTCCGCAGGCGGGTAGACCTGGCAGCCCGCCGTGGACTTAGTCTCTGCGGCTTCCGCAGGCGGGTAGACCTGGCAGCCCGCCGTGGACTTAGTCTCTGCGGCTTCCGCAGGCGGGTAGACCTGGCAGCCCGCCGTGGACTTAGTCTCTGCGGCTTGCGCTAACGGGTAGACCTGGCGGCCGCCTCCGCTCCTGGTTCTCACCGAAGGGGTCGCTGCTTTGCGCTGCCTCCGGTTATGTCCTCGTAAGAGGCGGCGTCGTTGGCGCGCTCCCTCCGCTGGTGACTTCTCCGAGTTGGAAGCTAGGGCCCCCTCGGACTCACCTGTACATACTATAGGGGCGAGCGGTGACTCGCCGCGGAGGGCACCGCTGGCGAGCGGCTAAGTTGGGCTGTGCACGATCCGTTTCGGCCGCTCCGCCGGAGGAGTTGCATTTTCCCGGTTGCACTCTCTCCGGTTCTTTTTTCCGCTTTCTCGTTTTTCCGCTTTTCTCTGGTCGCCGCTCCACCGGGGTGACTCGTTCGCCGCGGGGTGAGCGCAAGAGGTGGTGCGGCGTGTGTCAGGCTGATGGTCTCGTTGTCGAACGCTGAAAAAGGGAAGTCGAGCGTGCCGCGGCTCTCCCCTGGTCCCGGCTGGCCAGGCACGGATGGGCTCGGTGTCTCGGAGCGGTGGGTGATGCTTAGCGAGGCTCGTCTCGGCAGGCGCGTCTGAGGGGCTTCTCGGCAGGGCCGGCTCTGCCGGTGTGCCAGCCGGTGTTGCACCCCTCTCCCCGGACGCTGCCTGGTCGTTCGTACCGCTCCCGCCGTTCTCCCCACGGGGTTGGGCGGTGGGATGCCGCGTGGTGGCCGTTGCTGTCCCAGGAGAACCGTGGCTGCGGGGGCCTCGGTACCCTTTTATTTTTCCCTGATCGATGAGGTTCGATCGACGTGGCCGCCCGCCGTGGACTTGCTTTCCGCGGCTTGCGGTGGCGGGTAGACCTGGCCGCCCGCTGGTTTCCTAGAGGTGGGTAGACGTGACGGCCGGTTTGCCACGGAGCAGGCCTCCGCCGCGGGAGTGTAGCGTTCCCTTCGCGCCGTCCGTTCCCCTGGGTGCTGGGGTAGACCTGGCAGCCCGCCGTGGACTTGCTTTCTGCGGCTTGCGCTGGCGGGTAGACCTGGCAGCCCGCCGGTTGCCTGGAGGTGGGTAGACGTGATGGCCGGTTTCGTCCCCGCCTCGCGCGCCGCGTCCTGTCTACCCGGCTCCGGCCGTCCGGGCTTACCCTTCTCCGGCCGTCCTGGACGTCTACCCGGCTCTGGCCGTCCGGGCTTAGCCGGCTCCGGCCGTCCTGTCTACCCTCCTCCGGCCGTCCGGGCTTATCCGGCTCCGGCCGTCCTGGCTACCCCTCTCCGGCCGTCCGGGCTTACCCTTCTTCGGCCGTCCTGGCTACCCGGCTCCGGCCGTCCGGGCTTACCCGGCTCCGGCCGTTCTGGCTACACACCTCCGGCCGTCCGGGCTTACCCGGCTCTGGCCGTCCGGGCTTACCCGGCTCCGGCCGTTCTGGCTACCCGGCTCCGGCCGTCCTGTCTATCCTCCTCCGGCCGTCCGGGCTTACCCGGCTCCGGCCGTCCTGTCTACCCGCTCCGGCCGTCTCGTCTACCCACCTCCGGCTGTCCTGTCTACCATCCTCCGGCCGTCCGGGCTTACCCTTCTCCGGTCGTCCTGGCTACCCCTCTCCGGCCGTCCGGGCTTACCCTTCTCCGGCCGTCCTGGCTACCCGGCTCCGGCCGTCCGGGCTTACCCGGCTCTGGCCGTCCGGGCTTACCCGGCTCCGGCCGTCCTGGCTACCCCTCTCCGGTCGTCCGGGCTTACCCTTCTCCGGCCGTCCTGGCTACCCGGCTCCGGCCGTCCGGGCTTACCCGGCTGTGGCCGTCCGGGCTTACCCGGCTCCGGCAGTCCGGGCTTACCCGGCTCCGGCCGTTCTGGCTACACACCTCCGGCTGTCCTGTCTACCATCCTCCGGCCGTCCGGGCTTACCCTTCTCCGGTCGTCCTGGCTACCCCTCTCCGGCCGTCCGGGCTTACCCTTCTCCGGCCGTCCTGGCTACCCGGCTCCAGCCGTCCGGGCTTACCCGGCTCTGGCCGTCCGGGCTTACCCGGCTCCGGCCGTCCTGTCTACCCGGCTCCGGCCGTCCTGTCTATCCTCCTCCGGCCGTCCGGGCTTACCCGGCTCCGGCCGTCCTGTCTACCCGCTCCGGCCGTCTCGTCTACCCACCTCCGGAGCATCGGCAGGACCGCCGTGCTTCGCCCGGGCTGCCGGTCTTTCCGGCCGCGTCGGGCCGTCAGGTCTACCCCTCTCCGGCCGGTCTTTGTTCGTTTTTCCAGCGGGACGGGTAGACCTGGCGGCCGCCTCCGCTCCTGGTTCTCACCGAAGGGGTCGCTGCTTTGCGGTGCCTCCGGTTATGTCCTCGTAAGAGGCGGCGTCGTTGGCGCGCCCCCTCCGCTGGTGACTTCTCCGAGTTGGAAGCTAGGGCGCCCTCGGACTCACCTGTACATACTATAGGGGCGAGCGGTGACTCGCCACTGAGGGCACGGCTGGCGAGCGGTCTAAGTTGGGCTGCGCACGATCCGTTTCGGCCGCTCCGCCGGAGGAGTCGCATTTTCCCGGTTGCACTCTCTCCGATTCTGCTTTCCGCTTATCTCGTTTTTCCGCTTTTCTCTGGTCGCCGCTGCACCGGGGTGTGAGTCGTTCGCCGCGGGGTGAGCGCAAGAGGTGGTGCGGCGTGTGTCAGGCTGATGGTCTCGTTGTCGAACGCTGAGAAGGGGAAGTCGAGCGTGCCGCGGCTCTCCCCTGGTCCCGGCTGTCCAGGCACGGATGGGCTCGGTGGCTCCGGCCGTCCTCTCTACTCGGCTCCGGCCGTCCTGTCTACCCTCCTCCGGCTGTCCTCTCTACCCTCCTCCGGCCCTGCTGGCTTACCCGGCTCCGGCCGTTCTGTCTACCCTCCTCCGGCCTTCCGGGCTTACCCGGCTCCGGCCGTTCTGTCTACCCACCTCCGACCTTCCTTTCTACCCTCCCCTGGCCGTCCGTGCTTACCCGGCTCCGGCCGTCCTGTCTACCCATCTCCGACCTTCCTTTCTACCCTCCCCTGGCCGTCCGTGCTTACCCGGCTCTGGCCGTCTGTCTACCCTCCTCTGTCTGTGCTGTCAACCCTCCTCCGGCCGTCTGGGCTTACCCGGCTCCGGTTGTCCTGTCTACCCTCCTGCGGCCGTCCGGGCTTACCCGGCCCCGGCCGTCCTGTCTACCCTGCTCCGGTTGTCCTGCCTACCCTCCTCCGGCCTTCCGGGCTTACCCGGCTCCGGCCGTCCTGTCTACCCATCTCCGACCCTCCTTTCTACCCTCCCCTGGCCGTCCGTGCTTACTCGGCTCTGGCCGTGCGGTCTACCCGGCTGCGGCCGTCTGTCTACCCTCCTCTGTCTGTGCTGTCTAGCCTCCTCCGGCCGTACGGGCTTAACCGGCTCCGGCCGTCTGTCTACCCTCCTCCGGCCGTCCAGGCTTACCCGGCTCCGGCCGTCCTGTCTACCCCGCTCCGGTTGTCCTGCCTACCCTCCTCCGGCCGTCCGGGCTTACCCGGCTCCGGTTGTCCTGCCTACCCTCCTCCGGCCGTCCGGGCTTACCCGGCTCCGGCAGTCCTGTCTACCCTCCACCGGCCGTCCGGGCTTATCCTCCGACGGCCGTCTTGTCTACTCTCGAGGACTCTTGCACTCTCCCCCGGTTCTTTTTTCCGCTTTCTCGTTTTTCCGCTTTTCTCTGGTCGCCGCTGCACCGGGGTGTGAGTCGTTCGCCGCGGGGTGAGCGCAAGAGGTGGTGCGGTGTTTGTCAGGCTGATGGTCTCGGAGTCGAACGCTGTGAAAAGGGGAAGTCGAGCGTGCCGCGGCTTTCCCCCTGGTCCCGGCTGGCCAGGCACGGATGGGCTCGGTGTCGCGGAGCGGTGGGTGATGCTTAGCGAGGCTCGTCTCGGCAGGCGCGGCTGAGGGGCTTCTCGGCAGGGCCGGCTCTGCCGGTGTGCCAGCCGGTGTTGCACCCCTCTCCCCGGACGCTGCCTGGTCGTTCGTACCGCTCCCGCCGTTCTCCCCACGGGGTTGGGCGGTGGAGATGCCGCGTGGTGGCCGTTGCTGTCCCAGGAGAACCGTGGCCGAGGGGGCCTCGGTACCCTTTTATTTGTCCCTGATAGATGAGGTTCGATCGACGTGGCCGCCCGCCGTGGACTTGCTTTCCGCGGCTTGCGGTGGCGGGAAGACCTGGCGGCCGGCAGGGGCCTGGAGGTGGGTAGACCTGACGGCCGGTTCTACCCGGCCGCGGCGCAGGCCCCTGCCGCGGGAGCGTAGCGTTCCCTCCGCACCGTCCTTCCCCCTGGGTGCTGGGGTAAACGTGGCCGCCCGCCGTGGACTTGCTTTCCGCGGCTTGCGGTGGCGGGTAGACCTGGCCGCCCGCTGGTTTCCTAGAGGTGGGTAGACGTGACGGCCGGTTTGCCACGGAGCAGGCCTCCGCCGCGGGAGTGTAGCGTACCCTTCGCGCCGTCCGTTCCCCTGGGTGCCGGGGTAGACGTGGCCGCCCGCCGTGGACTTGCTTTCTGCGGCTTGCGCTGGCGGGTAGACCTGGCAGCCCGCCGGTTGCCTGGAGGTGGGTAGACGTGATGGCCGGTTTCGTCCCCGCCTCGCGCGCCGCGTCCTGTCTACCCGGCTCCGGCCGTCCGGGCTTAGCCGGCTCCGGCCGTCCTGTCTACCCTCCTCCGGCCGTCCGGGCTTACCCTTCTCCGGCCGTCCTGGCTACCCCTCTCCGGCCGTCCGGGCTTACCCTTCTCCGGCCGTCCTGGCTACCCCTCTCCGGCCGTCCGGGCTTACCCTTCTCCGGCCGTCCTGGCTACCCGGCTCCGGCCGTCCGGGCTTACCCGGCTCTGGCCGTCCGGGCTTACCCGGCTCCGGCAGTCCGGGCTTACCTGGCTCCGGCCGTTCTGGCTACACACCTCCGGCCGTCCGGGCTTACCCGGCTCTGGCCGTCCGGGCTTACCCGGCTCCGGCCCTTCTGGCTACCCGGCTCCGGCTGTCCTGTCTACCATCCTCCGGCCGTCCGGGCTTACCCGGCTCCGGCCGTCCTGTCTACCCGGCTCCGGCCGTCCTGTCTATCCTCCTCCGGCCGTCCGGGCTTACCCGGCTCCGGCCGTCCTGTCTACCCGCTCCGGCCGTCTCGTCTACCCACCTCCGGAGCATCGGCAGGACCGCCGTGCTTCGCCCGGGCTGCCGGTCTTTCCGGCCGCGTCGGGCCGTCAGGTCTACCCCTCTCCGGCCGGTCTTTGTTCGTTTTTCCAGCGGGACGGGTAGACCTGGCGGCCGCCTCCGCTCCTGGTTCTCACCGAAGGGGTCGCTGCTTTGCGCTGCCTCCGGTTATGTCCTCGTAAGAGGCGGCGTCGTTGGCGCGCCCCCTCCGCTGGTGACTTCTCCGAGTTGGAAGCTAGGGCGCCCTCGGACTCACCTGTACATACTATAGGGGCGAGCGGTGACTCGCCACTGAGGGCACGGCTGGCGAGCGGTCTAAGTTGGGCTGCGCACGATCCGTTTCGGCCGCTCCGCCGGAGGAGTCGCATTTTCCCGGTTGCACTCTCTCCGATTCTGCTTTCCGCTTATCTCGTTTTTCCGCTTTTCTCTGGTCGCCGCTGCACCGGGGTGTGAGTCGTTCGCCGCGGGGTGAGCGCAAGAGGTGGTGCGGCGTGTGTCAGGCTGATGGTCTCGTTGTCGAACGCTGAGAAGGGGAAGTCGAGCGTGCCGCGGCTCTCCCCTGGTCCCGGCTGTCCAGGCACGGATGGGCTCGGTGGCTCCGGCCGTCCTCTCTACTCGGCTCCGGCCGTCCTGTCTACCCTCCTCCGGCTGTCCTCTCTACCCTCCTCCGGCCCTGCTGGCTTACCCGGCTCCGGCCGTTCTGTCTACCCTCCTCCGGCCTTCCGGGCTTACCCGGCTCCGGCCGTTCTGTCTACCCACCTCCGACCTTCCTTTCTACCCTCCCCTGGCCGTCCGTGCTTACCCGGCTCCGGCCGTCCTGTCTACCCATCTCCGACCTTCCTTTCTACCCTCCCCTGGCCGTCCGTGCTTACCCGGCTCTGGCCGTCTGTCTACCCTCCTCTGTCTGTGCTGTCAACCCTCCTCCGGCCGTCTGGGCTTACCCGGCTCCGGTTGTCCTGTCTACCCTCCTGCGGCCGTCCGGGCTTACCCGGCCCCGGCCGTCCTGTCTACCCTGCTCCGGTTGTCCTGCCTACCCTCCTCCGGGCTTACCCGGCTCCGGCCGTCCTGTCTACCCATCTCCGACCCTCCTTTCTACCCTCCCCTGGCCGTCCGTGCTTACTCGGCTCTGGCCGTGCGGTCTACCCGGCTGCGGCCGTCTGTCTACCCTCCTCTGTCTGTGCTGTCTAGCCTCCTCCGGCCGTACGGGCTTAACCGGCTCCGGCCGTCTGTCTACCCTCCTCCGGCCGTCCAGGCTTACCCGGCTCCGGCCGTCCTGTCTACCCCGCTCCGGTTGTCCTGCCTACCCTCCTCCGGCCGTCCGGGCTTACCCGGCTCCGGTTGTCCTGCCTACCCTCCTCCGGCCGTCCGGGCTTACCCGGCTCCGGCAGTCCTGTCTACCCTCCACCGGCCGTCCGGGCTTACCCTCCGACGGCCGTCTTGTCTACTCTCGAGGACTCTTGCACTCTCCCCCGGTTCTTTTTTCCGCTTTCTCGTTCTTCCGCTTTTCTCTGGTCGCCGCTGCACCGGGGTGTGAGTCGTTCGCCGCGGGGTGAGCGCAAGAGGTGGTGCGGTGTTTGTCAGGCTGATGGTCTCGGAGTCGAACGCTGTGAAAAGGGGAAGTCGAGCGTGCCGCGGCTTTCCCCTGGTCCCGGCTGGCCAGGCACGGATGGGCTCGGTGTCGCGGAGCGGTGGGTGATGCTTAGCGAGGCTCGTCTCGGCAGGCGCGTCTGAGGGGCTTCTCGGCAGGGCCGGCTCTGCCGGTGTGCCAGCCGGTGTTGCACCCCTCTCCCCGGACGCTGCCTGGTCGTTCGTACCGCTCCCGCCGTTCTCCCCACGGGGTTGGGCGGTGGAGATGCCGCGTGGTGGCCGTTGCTGTCCCAGGAGAACCGTGGCCGAGGGGGCCTCGGTACCCTTTTATTTGTCCCTGATAGATGAGGTTCGATCGACGTGGCCGCCCGCCGTGGACTTGCTTTCCGCGGCTTGCGGTGGCGGGAAGACCTGGCGGCCGGCAGGGGCCTGGAGGTGGGTAGACCTGACGGCCGGTTCTACCCGGCCGCGGCGCAGGCCCCTGCCGCGGGAGCGTAGCGTTCCCTCCGCACCGTCCTTCCCCCTGGGTGCTGGGGTAAACGTGGCCGCCCGCCGTGGACTTGCTTTCCGCGGCTTGCGGTGGCGGGTAGACCTGGCCGCCCGCTGGTTTCCTAGAGGTGGGTAGACGTGACGGCCGGTTTGCCACGGAGCAGGCCTCCGCCGCGGGAGTGTAGCGTACCCTTCGCGCCGTCCGTTCCCCTGGGTGCCGGGGTAGACGTGGCCGCCCGCCGTGGACTTGCTTTCTGCGGCTTGCGCTGGCGGGTAGACCTGGCAGCCCGCCGGTTGCCTGGAGGTGGGTAGACGTGATGGCCGGTTTCGTCCCCGCCTCGCGCGCCGCGTCCTGTCTACCCGGCTCCGGCCGTCCGGGCTTAGCCGGCTCCGGCCGTCCTGTCTACCCTCCTCCGGCCGTCCGGGCTTACCCTTCTCCGGCCGTCCTGGCTACCCCTCTCCGGCCGTCCGGGCTTACCCTTCTCCGGCCGTCCTGGCTACCCCTCTCCGGCCGTCCGGGCTTACCCTTCTCCGGCCGTCCTGGCTACCCGGCTCCGGCCGTCCGGGCTTACCCGGCTCTGGCCGTCCGGGCTTACCCGGCTCCGGCAGTCCGGGCTTACCTGGCTCCGGCCGTTCTGGCTACACACCTCCGGCCGTCCGGGCTTACCCGGCTCTGGCCGTCCGGGCTTACCCGGCTCCGGCCCTTCTGGCTACCCGGCTCCGGCTGTCCTGTCTACCATCCTCCGGCCGTCCGGGCTTACCCGGCTCCGGCCGTCCTGTCTACCCGGCTCCGGCCGTCCTGTCTATCCTCCTCCGGCCGTCCGGGCTTACCCGGCTCCGGCCGTCCTGTCTACCCGCTCCGGCCGTCTCGTCTACCCACCTCCGGAGCATCGGCAGGACCGCCGTGCTTCGCCCGGGCTGCCGGTCTTTCCGGCCGCGTCGGGCCGTCAGGTCTACCCCTCTCCGGCCGGTCTTTGTTCGTTTTTCCAGCGGGACGGGTAGACCTGGCGGCCGCCTCCGCTCCTGGTTCTCACCGAAGGGGTCGCTGCTTTGCGCTGCCTCCGGTTATGTCCTCGTAAGAGGCGGCGTCGTTGGCGCGCCCCCTCCGCTGGTGACTTCTCCGAGTTGGAAGCTAGGGCGCCCTCGGACTCACCTGTACATACTATAGGGGCGAGCGGTGACTCGCCACTGAGGGCACGGCTGGCGAGCGGTCTAAGTTGGGCTGCGCACGATCCGTTTCGGCCGCTCCGCCGGAGGAGTCGCATTTTCCCGGTTGCACTCTCTCCGATTCTGCTTTCCGCTTATCTCGTTTTTCCGCTTTTCTCTGGTCGCCGCTGCACCGGGGTGTGAGTCGTTCGCCGCGGGGTGAGCGCAAGAGGTGGTGCGGCGTGTGTCAGGCTGATGGTCTCGTTGTCGAACGCTGAGAAGGGGAAGTCGAGCGTGCCGCGGCTCTCCCCTGGTCCCGGCTGTCCAGGCACGGATGGGCTCGGTGGCTCCGGCCGTCCTCTCTACTCGGCTCCGGCCGTCCTGTCTACCCTCCTCCGGCTGTCCTCTCTACCCTCCTCCGGCCCTGCTGGCTTACCCGGCTCCGGCCGTTCTGTCTACCCTCCTCCGGCCTTCCGGGCTTACCCGGCTCCGGCCGTTCTGTCTACCCACCTCCGACCTTCCTTTCTACCCTCCCCTGGCCGTCCGTGCTTACCCGGCTCCGGCCGTCCTGTCTACCCATCTCCGACCTTCCTTTCTACCCTCCCCTGGCCGTCCGTGCTTACCCGGCTCTGGCCGTCTGTCTACCCTCCTCTGTCTGTGCTGTCAACCCTCCTCCGGCCGTCTGGGCTTACCCGGCTCCGGTTGTCCTGTCTACCCTCCTGCGGCCGTCCGGGCTTACCCGGCCCCGGCCGTCCTGTCTACCCTGCTCCGGTTGTCCTGCCTACCCTCCTCCGGGCTTACCCGGCTCCGGCCGTCCTGTCTACCCATCTCCGACCCTCCTTTCTACCCTCCCCTGGCCGTCCGTGCTTACTCGGCTCTGGCCGTGCGGTCTACCCGGCTGCGGCCGTCTGTCTACCCTCCTCTGTCTGTGCTGTCTAGCCTCCTCCGGCCGTACGGGCTTAACCGGCTCCGGCCGTCTGTCTACCCTCCTCCGGCCGTCCAGGCTTACCCGGCTCCGGCCGTCCTGTCTACCCCGCTCCGGTTGTCCTGCCTACCCTCCTCCGGCCGTCCGGGCTTACCCGGCTCCGGTTGTCCTGCCTACCCTCCTCCGGCCGTCCGGGCTTACCCGGCTCCGGCAGTCCTGTCTACCCTCCACCGGCCGTCCGGGCTTACCCTCCGACGGCCGTCTTGTCTACTCTCGAGGACTCTTGCACTCTCCCCCGGTTCTTTTTTCCGCTTTCTCGTTTTTCCGCTTTTCTCTGGTCGCCGCTGCACCGGGGTGTGAGTCGTTCGCCGCGGGGTGAGCGCAAAGAGGTGGTGCGGTGTTTGTCAGGCTGATGGTCTCGGAGTCGAACGCTGTGAAAAGGGGAAGTCGAGCGTGCCGCGGCTTTCCCCTGGTCCCGGCTGGCCAGGCACGGATGGGCTCGGTGTCGCGGAGCGGTGGGTGATGCTTAGCGAGGCTCGTCTCGGCAGGCGCGTCTGAGGGGCTTCTCGGCAGGGCCGGCTCTGCCGGTGTGCCAGCCGGTGTTGCACCCCTCTCCCCGGACGCTGCCTGGTCGTTCGTACCGCTCCCGCCGTTCTCCCCACGGGGTTGGGCGGTGGAGATGCCGCGTGGTGGCCGTTGCTGTCCCAGGAGAACCGTGGCCGCGGGGGCCTCGGTACCCTTTTATTTGTCCCTGATAGATGAGGTTCGATCGACGTGGCCGCCCGCCGTGGACTTGCTTTCCGCGGCTTGCGGTGGCGGGAAGACCTGGCGGCCGGCAGGGGCCTGGAGGTGGGTAGACCTGACGGCCGGTTCTACCCGGCCGCGGCGCAGGCCCCTGCCGCGGGAGCGTAGCGTTCCCTCCGCACCGTCCTTCCCCCTGGGCGCTGGGGTAAACGTGGCCGCCCGCCGTGGACTTGCTTTCCGCGGCTTGCGGTGGCGGGTAGACCTGGCCGCCCGCTGGTTTCCTAGAGGTGGGTAGACGTGACGGCCGGTTTGCCACGGAGCAGGCCTCCGCCGCGGGAGTGTAGCGTACCCTTCGCGCCGTCCGTTCCCCTGGGTGCCGGGGTAGACGTGGCCGCCCGCCGTGGACTTGCTTTCTGCGGCTTGCGCTGGCGGGTAGACCTGGCAGCCCGCCGGTTGCCTGGAGGTGGGTAGACGTGATGGCCGGTTTCGTCCCCGCCTCGCGCGCCGCGTCCTGTCTACCCGGCTCCGGCCGTCCGGGCTTAGCCGGCTCCGGCCGTCCTGTCTACCCTCCTCCGGCCGTCCGGGCTTACCCTTCTCCGGCCGTCCTGGCTACCCCTCTCCGGCCGTCCGGGCTTACCCTTCTCCGGCCGTCCTGGCTACCCCTCTCCGGCCGTCCGGGCTTACCCTTCTCCGGCCGTCCTGGCTACCCGGCTCCGGCCGTCCGGGCTTACCCGGCTCTGGCCGTCCGGGCTTACCCGGCTCCGGCAGTCCGGGCTTACCTGGCTCCGGCCGTTCTGGCTACACACCTCCGGCCGTCCGGGCTTACCCGGCTCTGGCCGTCCGGGCTTACCCGGCTCCGGCCCTTCTGGCTACCCGGCTCCGGCTGTCCTGTCTACCATCCTCCGGCCGTCCGGGCTTACCCGGCTCCGGCCGTCCTGTCTACCCGGCTCCGGCCGTCCTGTCTATCCTCCTCCGGCCGTCCGGGCTTACCCGGCTCCGGCCGTCCTGTCTACCCGCTCCGGCCGTCTCGTCTACCCACCTCCGGAGCATCGGCAGGACCGCCGTGCTTCGCCCGGGCTGCCGGTCTTTCCGGCCGCGTCGGGCCGTCAGGTCTACCCCTCTCCGGCCGGTCTTTGTTCGTTTTTCCAGCGGGACGGGTAGACCTGGCGGCCGCCTCCGCTCCTGGTTCTCACCGAAGGGGTCGCTGCTTTGCGCTGCCTCCGGTTATGTCCTCGTAAGAGGCGGCGTCGTTGGCGCGCCCCCTCCGCTGGTGACTTCTCCGAGTTGGAAGCTAGGGCGCCCTCGGACTCACCTGTACATACTATAGGGGCGAGCGGTGACTCGCCACTGAGGGCACGGCTGGCGAGCGGTCTAAGTTGGGCTGCGCACGATCCGTTTCGGCCGCTCCGCCGGAGGAGTCGCATTTTCCCGGTTGCACTCTCTCCGATTCTGCTTTCCGCTTATCTCGTTTTTCCGCTTTTCTCTGGTCGCCGCTGCACCGGGGTGTGAGTCGTTCGCCGCGGGGTGAGCGCAAGAGGTGGTGCGGCGTGTGTCAGGCTGATGGTCTCGTTGTCGAACGCTGAGAAGGGGAAGTCGAGCGTGCCGCGGCTCTCCCCTGGTCCCGGCTGTCCAGGCACGGATGGGCTCGGTGGCTCCGGCCGTCCTCTCTACTCGGCTCCGGCCGTCCTGTCTACCCTCCTCCGGCTGTCCTCTCTACCCTCCTCCGGCCCTGCTGGCTTACCCGGCTCCGGCCGTTCTGTCTACCCTCCTCCGGCCTTCCGGGCTTACCCGGCTCCGGCCGTTCTGTCTACCCACCTCCGACCTTCCTTTCTACCCTCCCCTGGCCGTCCGTGCTTACCCGGCTCCGGCCGTCCTGTCTACCCATCTCCGACCTTCCTTTCTACCCTCCCCTGGCCGTCCGTGCTTACCCGGCTCTGGCCGTCTGTCTACCCTCCTCTGTCTGTGCTGTCAACCCTCCTCCGGCCGTCTGGGCTTACCCGGCTCCGGTTGTCCTGTCTACCCTCCTGCGGCCGTCCGGGCTTACCCGGCCCCGGCCGTCCTGTCTACCCTGCTCCGGTTGTCCTGCCTACCCTCCTCCGGGCTTACCCGGCTCCGGCCGTCCTGTCTACCCATCTCCGACCCTCCTTTCTACCCTCCCCTGGCCGTCCGTGCTTACTCGGCTCTGGCCGTGCGGTCTACCCGGCTGCGGCCGTCTGTCTACCCTCCTCTGTCTGTGCTGTCTAGCCTCCTCCGGCCGTACGGGCTTAACCGGCTCCGGCCGTCTGTCTACCCTCCTCCGGCCGTCCAGGCTTACCCGGCTCCGGCCGTCCTGTCTACCCCGCTCCGGTTGTCCTGCCTACCCTCCTCCGGCCGTCCGGGCTTACCCGGCTCCGGTTGTCCTGCCTACCCTCCTCCGGCCGTCCGGGCTTACCCGGCTCCGGCAGTCCTGTCTACCCTCCACCGGCCGTCCGGGCTTACCCTCCGACGGCCGTCTTGTCTACTCTCGAGGACTCTTGCACTCTCCCCCGGTTCTTTTTTCCGCTTTCTCGTTCTTCCGCTTTTCTCTGGTCGCCGCTGCACCGGGGTGTGAGTCGTTCGCCGCGGGGTGAGCGCAAGAGGTGGTGCGGTGTTTGTCAGGCTGATGGTCTCGGAGTCGAACGCTGTGAAAAGGGGAAGTCGAGCGTGCCGCGGCTTTCCCCTGGTCCCGGCTGGCCAGGCACGGATGGGCTCGGTGTCGCGGAGCGGTGGGTGATGCTTAGCGAGGCTCGTCTCGGCAGGCGCGTCTGAGGGGCTTCTCGGCAGGGCCGGCTCTGCCGGTGTGCCAGCCGGTGTTGCACCCCTCTCCCCGGACGCTGCCTGGTCGTTCGTACCGCTCCCGCCGTTCTCCCCACGGGGTTGGGCGGTGGAGATGCCGCGTGGTGGCCGTTGCTGTCCCAGGAGAACCGTGGCCGAGGGGGCCTCGGTACCCTTTTATTTGTCCCTGATAGATGAGGTTCGATCGACGTGGCCGCCCGCCGTGGACTTGCTTTCCGCGGCTTGCGGTGGCGGGAAGACCTGGCGGCCGGCAGGGGCCTGGAGGTGGGTAGACCTGACGGCCGGTTCTACCCGGCCGCGGCGCAGGCCCCTGCCGCGGGAGCGTAGCGTTCCCTCCGCACCGTCCTTCCCCCTGGGTGCTGGGGTAAACGTGGCCGCCCGCCGTGGACTTGCTTTCCGCGGCTTGCGGTGGCGGGTAGACCTGGCCGCCCGCTGGTTTCCTAGAGGTGGGTAGACGTGACGGCCGGTTTGCCACGGAGCAGGCCTCCGCCGCGGGAGTGTAGCGTACCCTTCGCGCCGTCCGTTCCCCTGGGTGCCGGGGTAGACGTGGCCGCCCGCCGTGGACTTGCTTTCTGCGGCTTGCGCTGGCGGGTAGACCTGGCAGCCCGCCGGTTGCCTGGAGGTGGGTAGACGTGATGGCCGGTTTCGTCCCCGCCTCGCGCGCCGCGTCCTGTCTACCCGGCTCCGGCCGTCCGGGCTTAGCCGGCTCCGGCCGTCCTGTCTACCCTCCTCCGGCCGTCCGGGCTTACCCTTCTCCGGCCGTCCTGGCTACCCCTCTCCGGCCGTCCGGGCTTACCCTTCTCCGGCCGTCCTGGCTACCCCTCTCCGGCCGTCCGGGCTTACCCTTCTCCGGCCGTCCTGGCTACCCGGCTCCGGCCGTCCGGGCTTACCCGGCTCTGGCCGTCCGGGCTTACCCGGCTCCGGCAGTCCGGGCTTACCTGGCTCCGGCCGTTCTGGCTACACACCTCCGGCCGTCCGGGCTTACCCGGCTCTGGCCGTCCGGGCTTACCCGGCTCCGGCCCTTCTGGCTACCCGGCTCCGGCTGTCCTGTCTACCATCCTCCGGCCGTCCGGGCTTACCCGGCTCCGGCCGTCCTGTCTACCCGGCTCCGGCCGTCCTGTCTATCCTCCTCCGGCCGTCCGGGCTTACCCGGCTCCGGCCGTCCTGTCTACCCGCTCCGGCCGTCTCGTCTACCCACCTCCGGAGCATCGGCAGGACCGCCGTGCTTCGCCCGGGCTGCCGGTCTTTCCGGCCGCGTCGGGCCGTCAGGTCTACCCCTCTCCGGCCGGTCTTTGTTCGTTTTTCCAGCGGGACGGGTAGACCTGGCGGCCGCCTCCGCTCCTGGTTCTCACCGAAGGGGTCGCTGCTTTGCGCTGCCTCCGGTTATGTCCTCGTAAGAGGCGGCGTCGTTGGCGCGCCCCCTCCGCTGGTGACTTCTCCGAGTTGGAAGCTAGGGCGCCCTCGGACTCACCTGTACATACTATAGGGGCGAGCGGTGACTCGCCACTGAGGGCACGGCTGGCGAGCGGTCTAAGTTGGGCTGCGCACGATCCGTTTCGGCCGCTCCGCCGGAGGAGTCGCATTTTCCCGGTTGCACTCTCTCCGATTCTGCTTTCCGCTTATCTCGTTTTTCCGCTTTTCTCTGGTCGCCGCTGCACCGGGGTGTGAGTCGTTCGCCGCGGGGTGAGCGCAAGAGGTGGTGCGGCGTGTGTCAGGCTGATGGTCTCGTTGTCGAACGCTGAGAAGGGGAAGTCGAGCGTGCCGCGGCTCTCCCCTGGTCCCGGCTGTCCAGGCACGGATGGGCTCGGTGGCTCCGGCCGTCCTCTCTACTCGGCTCCGGCCGTCCTGTCTACCCTCCTCCGGCTGTCCTCTCTACCCTCCTCCGGCCCTGCTGGCTTACCCGGCTCCGGCCGTTCTGTCTACCCTCCTCCGGCCTTCCGGGCTTACCCGGCTCCGGCCGTTCTGTCTACCCACCTCCGACCTTCCTTTCTACCCTCCCCTGGCCGTCCGTGCTTACCCGGCTCCGGCCGTCCTGTCTACCCATCTCCGACCTTCCTTTCTACCCTCCCCTGGCCGTCCGTGCTTACCCGGCTCTGGCCGTCTGTCTACCCTCCTCTGTCTGTGCTGTCAACCCTCCTCCGGCCGTCTGGGCTTACCCGGCTCCGGTTGTCCTGTCTACCCTCCTGCGGCCGTCCGGGCTTACCCGGCCCCGGCCGTCCTGTCTACCCTGCTCCGGTTGTCCTGCCTACCCTCCTCCGGGCTTACCCGGCTCCGGCCGTCCTGTCTACCCATCTCCGACCCTCCTTTCTACCCTCCCCTGGCCGTCCGTGCTTACTCGGCTCTGGCCGTGCGGTCTACCCGGCTGCGGCCGTCTGTCTACCCTCCTCTGTCTGTGCTGTCTAGCCTCCTCCGGCCGTACGGGCTTAACCGGCTCCGGCCGTCTGTCTACCCTCCTCCGGCCGTCCAGGCTTACCCGGCTCCGGCCGTCCTGTCTACCCCGCTCCGGTTGTCCTGCCTACCCTCCTCCGGCCGTCCGGGCTTACCCGGCTCCGGTTGTCCTGCCTACCCTCCTCCGGCCGTCCGGGCTTACCCGGCTCCGGCAGTCCTGTCTACCCTCCACCGGCCGTCCGGGCTTACCCTCCGACGGCCGTCTTGTCTACTCTCGAGGACTCTTGCACTCTCCCCCGGTTCTTTTTTCCGCTTTCTCGTTTTTCCGCTTTTCTCTGGTCGCCGCTGCACCGGGGTGTGAGTCGTTCGCCGCGGGGTGAGCGCAAAGAGGTGGTGCGGTGTTTGTCAGGCTGATGGTCTCGGAGTCGAACGCTGTGAAAAGGGGAAGTCGAGCGTGCCGCGGCTTTCCCCTGGTCCCGGCTGGCCAGGCACGGATGGGCTCGGTGTCGCGGAGCGGTGGGTGATGCTTAGCGAGGCTCGTCTCGGCAGGCGCGTCTGAGGGGCTTCTCGGCAGGGCCGGCTCTGCCGGTGTGCCAGCCGGTGTTGCACCCCTCTCCCCGGACGCTGCCTGGTCGTTCGTACCGCTCCCGCCGTTCTCCCCACGGGGTTGGGCGGTGGAGATGCCGCGTGGTGGCCGTTGCTGTCCCAGGAGAACCGTGGCCGAGGGGGCCTCGGTACCCTTTTATTTGTCCCTGATAGATGAGGTTCGATCGACGTGGCCGCCCGCCGTGGACTTGCTTTCCGCGGCTTGCGGTGGCGGGAAGACCTGGCGGCCGGCAGGGGCCTGGAGGTGGGTAGACCTGACGGCCGGTTCTACCCGGCCGCGGCGCAGGCCCCTGCCGCGGGAGCGTAGCGTTCCCTCCGCACCGTCCTTCCCCCTGGGTGCTGGGGTAAACGTGGCCGCCCGCCGTGGACTTGCTTTCCGCGGCTTGCGGTGGCGGGTAGACCTGGCCGCCCGCTGGTTTCCTAGAGGTGGGTAGACGTGACGGCCGGTTTGCCACGGAGCAGGCCTCCGCCGCGGGAGTGTAGCGTACCCTTCGCGCCGTCCGTTCCCCTGGGTGCCGGGGTAGACGTGGCCGCCCGCCGTGGACT
>JAUNZM010002270.1:0-46380 GCA_033459285.1 Clamator glandarius
AGGCTCTAGAAGGGTCTGGGTGCTTTTATAATGGTCCGGGGAGCCTCTAGAAGGGTCTGGGTGCTTTTAGAAAGGTCCTGGGGGGCTCTAGAAGGGTCTAGAGTCTTTTAGACGTGTCCTGGGGGCCTCTAGAAGGGTCTGGGGACTTTTAGAGGGGTCGTGGTGGGCTCTAGAAGGGTCTGGGGGCTTGTAGAAGGGTACTGGGGGGCTCTAGAAGGGTCTGGGTGCTTTTAGAAGGGTCCTGGGTCGATCTAGAAGGGTCTGCGGGCTTGTAGAAGGGTCCTGCGGGGCTCTAGAAGGGTCTGGGTGCTTTTAGAAGGGTCCTGTGGGCCTCTAGAAGGGTCTGGGGGCTTTTAGAAGGGTCCTTGGGTGCTCTAGAAGGGACGGGGGGGCTTAAGATGGGCACTGGGGCCTCTAGAAGTGTCTGGGGTCTTTTAGAAGGGTCCTGGGGGGCTCTAGAAGGGTCTGGAGACAGTTAGAAGGGTCCTGGGGGGCTCTAGAAAGGTCTGGGTGCTTTTAGAATGGTCCTGGGGGGCTCTAGATGGGTCTGGGTGCTTTTATAGGGTCCTGGGGGTCCCTAGAATGGTCTGGGGGCTTTTAGAAGTGTCCTGGGGGGCTCTAGAAGGTTCTGGGGGCTTTCAGAAGGGTCCAGGGGGCCTCTAGAAGGGTCTGGGGGCTTTTAGTAGGGTCCGGGGGGGGCTCTAGAAGGGTCTGGGGGCTTTTAGAAGGGTCCTGGAGTGCTCTAGTAGGGTCTGGGTACTTTTAGAAGGGTCCTGGGTTGCTCTAGAAGGGACGGGGTGCCTTAAGAGGGTCCCTGGGGGGCTCTAGAAGGGTGTGGGGGCTTTTAGAAGGGTCCTGGGGGGCTCTAGAAGGGTCTGGGGGCTTTTAGAATGGTCCTGGGGGTCTCTAGAAGTGTCTGGGGTCTTGTAGAAGGATCCGGGAAGGGTCTAGAAGTGTCTGCGGCCTTTTAGAAGGGTCCTGGGGGCCTCTAGAAAGGTCTGGGGGCTTTTAGAAGGGTCCGGGGAGGGTCTAGAAGGGTCTGGGGGCTTTTAGAAGGGTCCGGGGAGGGTCTAGAAGGGTCTGGAGGCTTTTAGAAGGATCCGGGGAGGGTCTAGAAGGGTCTGGGGCCTTTTAGAAGTGTCCTGGGGGGCTCTAGAAGAGTCTGGTGGCTTTTAGAAGGGTCCTGGGGGGCTCTAGAAGGGTCTGGGGGCTTTTAGAATGGTCCTGGGTGGCTCTAGAAGGGTCTGGGGGTTTTTAGATGGGTCCTGGGGGGCTCTAGAAGGGTCTGGGGGCATTTAGAAGGGTCCTGAGAGGCTCTAGAAGGGTCTGGGGGCTAATAGAATGATGCGGGGACGGTCTAGAAGGGTCTTTATGCTTTTTGAAGGATCCTAGGGGGCTCTAGAAGGGTCTGGAGGCTTTCAGAAGGGTCCTGGGGGGCTCTAGAAGGGTCTGGGGGCTTTTAGAATGGTCCTGGGAGGCTCTAGAAGGGTCTGGGTGCTTGTTGACGGGTCCTGGGTAGCTCTAGAAGGGTCTAGAGGCTTTTAGAAGGGTCCTGGGGGCCTCTAGAAGGGTCTGGGGGCGTTTAGAAGGGTCCTTGGAGGCTCTGGAAGGGTCTGAGTGCTTTTATAAGTGTCCGAGGGGGCTCTAGAAGGGTCTGGGGGCTTTTAGAAGGGTCCTGGGGGGCTCTAGAAGGGACGGAGGGGGTTAAGAGGGGCCCTGGATGCTCTAGAAGGGTCTGTCCGCTTTTAGAAGGATTCGGGGAGGCTCTAGAAGGGTCTGGAGGCTTTTAGAAGGGTCCTGGGGGTGCTCTAGAAGGGTCTGGGGGCTTTTAGAAGGGTCCTGGTAGGCTTTAGAAGGGTCTGGGGGCTTTTATAGGGTCCTGGGGGTATGTAAAAAGGTCTGGGGTCTTTTAGAAGGGTCCTGGGGTGCTCTAGAAGGGTCTGGGGGCTTTTAGAAGGGTCCTGGGGGGCTCTAGAAGGGTCTGGAGGCTTTTAGAATGATCCGGGGAGGGTATAGATGGTTCTGGGGGCTTTTAGAAGGGTCCTGGGGGGCTCTAGAAGGGTCTGGAGGCTTTTAGAAGGGTCCTGGGGTGCTCTAGAAGGGTCTGGGGACTTTTAGATGGCTCCTGGGGGGCTCTAGAAGGGTCTGGAAGCTTTTAGAAGGGTCCTGGGGTGCTCTAGAAGGGACGGAGGGGGTTAAGAGGGGCCCTGGATGCTCTAGAAGGGTCTGTCCGCTTTTAGAAGGATTCGGGGAGGCTCTAGAAGGGTCTGGAGGCTTTTAGAAGGGTCCTGGGGGTGCTCTAGAAGGGTCTGGGGGCTTTTAGAAGGGTCCTGGTAGGCTTTAGAAGGGTCTGGGGGCTTTTATAGGGTCCTGGGGGTATGTAAAAAGGTCTGGGGTCTTTTAGAAGGGTCCTGGGGTGCTCTAGAAGGGTCTGGGGGCTTTTAGAAGGGTCCTGGGGGGCTCTAGAAGGGTCTGGAGGCTTTTAGAATGATCCGGGGAGGGTATAGATGGTTCTGGGGGCTTTTAGAAGGGTCCTGGGGGGCTCTAGAAGGGTCTGGAGGCTTTTAGAAGGGTCCTGGGAGGCTCTAGAAGGGTCTGGGGGCTTTTAGAAGGGTCCTGCGGGCCTCTAGAAGGGTCTGGGGACTTTTAGATGGCTCCTGGGGGGCTCTAGAAGGGGGCTCTAGAAGGGTCTGGAAGCTTTTAGAAGGGTCCTGGGGGGGCTCTAGAACGGTCTGGGGTCTTTTAGAATGATTCGGGTACGGTCTAGAAGGGTCTGGGTGCTTTTTGATGGATCCTAGGGGGCTCTAGAAGGGTCTGGGGGCTTTTAGAAGGGTCCTGGGGGGCTCAAGAAGGGTCTGGGGGCTTTTAGAATCGTCCTGGGAGGCTCTAGAAGGGTCTGGGGGCTTTAGAAGGGTCCTGGGGGGCTCTAGAAGGGTCTGGGAGCTTTTAGAAGGGTCCTGGTTGCCTCTAGAAGGATCTGGGGGCTTTCTGAAGTGTCCTGGGGGCCTCTAGAAGGGTCTGGGGCTATTAGAATGGTCCCGGGGGGGCTCTAGAATGGTCTGGGTGCTATTAGATGTGTCCTGGGGGGCTCTAGAAGGGTCTGGGAGCTTTTAGAAGGGTCCTGGTTGCCTCTAGAAGGATCTGGGGGCTTTCTGAAGTGTCCTGGGGGCCTCTAGAAGGGTCTGGGGCTATTAGAATGGTCCCGGGGGGGCTCTAGAATGGTCTGGGTGCTATTAGATGTGTCCTGGGGGGCTCTAGAAGGGTCTGGGGGCTTTTAGAATGGTCCTGGGTGGCTCCAGAAGGGTCTGGGGGCATTTAGAAGGGTCCTGGGGGGATCTAGAAGGGTCTGGGGGCTTTTAGAAGAGTCTTTAGTGGCTCTAGAAGGGTCTGGTGGCTTTTGGATGGGTCCTGGGTGGCTCTAGAAGGGTCTGGGGACCTTTAGATGGGCCCTGGGGTCCTCTAGAAGGGTCTGGGGGATTTTAGAAGGGTCCTGGGAGCTCTAGAAGGGTCTGGGTGCTTTTAGAAGGGTCCTGGGAGGCTCTAGAAGGGTCTGGGGGCTTTTAGAAGGGTCCTGGGGGCTCTAGAAGGGTCTGGGGCCTTTTCAAAGGAACGTGAATGTCTTCAGAAGGGTCTCGGGGCTTTTGGAAGGGTCCTTGGGGGCTCTAGAATGTTCTGGGGCCTTTGTACTTAGCTGTCAGGGGAGACACCCTGATCAAGCAGGTGCTTTTCCCAGGCCAGGCTCATCCTTTGCACTCCGGTGTGCTGACCCCTGCGAATTCCCCAAATGTGCAAAATGAAAATTTTTGCTCTAGAAGCACCCAGACCCTTGTAGAGCCCCCCAGGAACCTTCTAAAAGCACCCAGACACGTCTAGAGCCCCCAGGAACATTCTAAAATCCCCCAGACCCTTTTAGAGCCCCCAGTGTGCTTCTCAAAGCCCCCGGACTTTCTAGAGCCCCCCAAAACCTTATAAAGGCCCCCAAAATCTTATAAAGCCCCCCAGGCCCTACTAAACCCCCTTAGGACCCTTCTACAATACCCTAGACCCTTCTAGAGCCACCGAGGACCCTTCTAAAAGACCCCAGACCCTTCCGGAGCCCCTTAGGAACCTTTTTAGAGAACCTACACCCTCCTAGATCCTTCAAGGACTCTTCTAAAAGCCCCCAGATACTTCTAGGGGTTAGAGGCAGAGTTAGGGTTAGGGTTAGGGTTAGGGTTAGGGTTAGGGTTAGGGTTAGGGTTAGAGTTAGGGTTAGGGTTAGGGTTAGGGTTAGGGTTAGGGTTAGGGTTAGGGTTAGGGTTAGAGTTAGGGTTAGGGTTAGGGTTAGGGTTAGAGTTAGGGTTAGGGTTAGGGTTAGGGTTAGAGTTAGGGTTAGGGTTAGGGTTAGGGTTAGGGTTAGGGTTAGAGTTAGGGTTAGGGTTAGGGTTAGGGTTAGGGTTAGGGTTAGAGTTAGGGTTAGGGTTAGGGTTAGGGTTAGGGTTAGGGTTAGGGTTAGGGTTAGGGTTAGGGTTAGGGTTAGGTTTAGGGTTAGGGTTAGTGTTAGGGTTTGTGTTAGAGTTAGGATTAGAGTAAGAGATAGGGTTAGGGTTAGGGATAGAGTAAGAGTTAGGGTTAGGGATAGGGTTAGGAACCTTTTTTAGCCCTACAGGAAACATCTAAAAGCACTCAGACCATTCAACATCCCCTCAGGACCCTCCTAACTGTCCCCAGATCCTTCAAGAGCCCCCCAGGACCCTTCTAAAAGCCCCCAGACCCTTCTAGACACCACAGGACCCTTCTAAAAGACCCCAGACCCATCTAGACCCCACAGGACCATTCTAAAAGCCCCCAGACCCTTCTAGAGCCCCCCCAATCCCTTCTAAAAGCCCCCAGACCCTTCTAGAGGCCACCAGGACCCTTCTAAAATCATTCAGACCCTTCTAGAGCCCCCCAGGACCCTTCGAAAAGCACCCAGACCCTTCTAGAGCCTCCCAGGACCCTTCTAAAATCCCTCAGACCCTTCTAGAGCCGCCCAGGACCCTTTTGGAAGGCTCCAGACCCTTCTGGAGTACCCCAGGACCCTTCTAAAAGCCCCCAGACCATTCTAGAGCACCCCGGGACCCTTCTAAATGACCCCAGACCATTCTAGACCCTCCCCGGATTTTTCTAAAAGTACCCAGACCCTTCTACAGCCCCCCAGGACCCTTCTAAAATCCTTCAGACCCTTCTAGAAGCCCCCAGGACCCTTCTGAAAGCCCCCAGAGCCTTCTAGATACCCCAGGACCATTCTAAAAGCGCCCACACCCTTCTAGAGCCCCCCAGGACCCTTCTAAAAGCCCCCAGACCCTTCTGGAGCCCCCCAGGACCCTTCTAAAAGTCCCCAGACCCTTCTGGAGACCCCCGGGACCCTTCTAAATGCCCCCAGACCATTCTAGAGCCCCCCAGGACCATTCTAAAAGCCTCCAGACAATTGTACAGGCCCGCAGGTCCCTTCTGAAAGCCCCCAGACCCTTCTAGAGCCCCCTAGGACCCTTCTAAATGCCCCCAGACAATTCTAGAGCTCCCCAGAACCCTTCTAAAAGCCCCCAGACCATTCTAGAGCTCCCCAGGACCCTTCTAAATGCCCCCAGACCCTTCTAGAGCCCACCAGGACCCTTCTAAAAGCCCCCAGACCCTTCTATAGCTACCCAGGACCACTCTAAAAGCCAACAGACCCTTCTAGAGACCCCCAGGACCCTTCTAAAATCCCCCAGACCTTTCTAGAGCCCCCCAGGAGCCATGTAAAAGCCCCCAGACCCTTCTAGACCCTCCTCGGATACTTCTAAAAGCACCCAGACCCTTCTACAGCCTCCCAGGACCCTTCTAAAATCCCCCAGACCCTTCTAGAGACAAGCAGGACCATTCTAAAAGCCCCCAGAGCCTTCTAGATGCCCCCAGGACCCTTCTAAAAGCCCCCACACCCTTCTAGAGCCCCCCAGAACGCTTCTAAAAGCCTCCAGACCCTTCTAGACCCTCCCCGGATTGTTCTAAAAGCCCCGTAGACCTTTCTAGAGCCACCCAGTACCCTTCTAAAATCTTTCAGACCCTTCTAGAAGCCCCCAGTACCCTTCTAAACTCCCCCCGACCATTCTAGAGGCAAGCAGGGCTCCTCTAATGGTCCCCAGACCCTTCTAGAGCCCCCAAGGAACCTTCTAAAAGCTCCCAGAGCCTTCTAGACCCTCCCCGGATCCTTCTAATAGCCCCCAGACCCTTCTAGAGCCACACAGGACCCTTCTAATAGCACCCAGACCTTTCTAGAGGCCCCCTGGACCCTTCAAAAAGCCCCCAGATCCTTCTAGAGCCACCCAGGACCATTCTAAACGCACCCAGACCCTTCTAGAGCCTCCCAGGACCCTTCTAAAAGCACCCAGACCCTTCTAGAGCCCCCCAGGACCTTTCTAAATGCCCCCACACCCTTCTAGAGCCCCACAGGACCCTTCTAAAAGCACCCAGACCCTTCTAGAGACCCTACAGGATCCTTCTAAAAGCCCTCAGACCTTTCTAGAGTCTCCCAGGACCCTTCTAAAAGCCCCCAGACCCTTCTAGAGCACCCCAGGACCCTTCTAAAAGCACCCAGACCCTTCTAGAGCCCCCTAGGACCCTTCTCAAAGACCCCAGACCCTTCTAGAGACACGCAGGACCCTTCTAAAAGCCCCCAGACCCTTCTAGATTCTCCCTGGACCCTTCTAAAAGCCCCCAGACCCTTCTAGATCTCCCCAGGACCCTTCTAATATCCCCCAGACCCTTCTAGAGGCCCCCAGGGCTCTTCTAATGGTCCCCAGACCCTTCTAGAGCCCCCCAGGACCCTTCTAAAAGCCCCATGACCATTCTAGAGCCTCCACGGACATTTCTAAAAGCAACCAGACCCTCCTAGAGCCTCCCAGGACCCGTTTAAAATCCCTCAGACACATCTAGAGGCCCCCTGGACCCTTCTAAAAGCCCCCAGAGCCTTCGAGATGCCCCCAGGACCCTTCTAAAAGACCTCACACCCTTCTAGAGCCTCCCAGGAACTTTCTAAAAGCTCCAAGACCCTTCTAGAAACCCGCAGGACCCTTCTAAAAGCACCCAGACCCTTCTAGAGCTCCCCAGGACCCTTCTAAACTCACCTAGACCCATCTAGAGCCCTCCAGGACTCTTCTAAAAGCCTCCAGACCCTTTTAGAGGCCCCCAGTACCCTTCTGAATGCCCCCAGACCCTTCTAGAGCCCACCAGGCCTCTACTAAAAGCCTCCAGACACTTCTAGAGGCCTCCAGGACCCTTCTGAAACCCCCAGACCCTTCTAGAGCACCCCAGGACCCTTCTAAATGCACCCAGACACTTCTAGCGCCACCCAGGACCCTTCTAAAAGCCCCCAGACACTTCTAGCGCTCCCCAGAACCCTTCTAAAACCACCCACACCCTTCTAGCGCCCCCCAGGACCCTTCTAAAAGCCCCCAGACCCTTCTGGAGCCCCCCAGGACCCTTCTAAAAGTCCCCAGACCCTTCTAGAGACCCCCGGGACCCTTCTAAATGCCCCCAGACCATTCTAGAGCCCCCCAGGACCATTCTAAAAGCCTCCAGACAATTGTAGAGGCCCGCAGGTCCCTTCTGAAAGCCCCCAGACCCTTCTAGAGCCCCCTAGGACCCTTCTCAATGCCCCCAGACAATTCTAGAGCTCCCCAGAACCCTTCTAAAAGCCCCCAGACCATTCTAGAGCTCCCCAGGACCCTTCTAAATGCCCCCAGACCCTTCTAGAGCCCACCAGGACCCTTCTAAAAGCCCCCAGACCCTTCTATAGCTACCCAGGACCACTCTAAAAGCCAACAGACCCTTCTAGAGACCCCCAGGACCCTTCTAAAATCCCCCAGACCTTTCTAGAGCCCCCCAGGAGCCATGTAAAAGCCCCCAGACCCTTCTAGACCCTCCCCGGATACTTCTAAAATCCCCCAGACCCTTCTAGAGACAAGCAGGACCATTCTAAAAGCCCCCAGAGCCTTCTAGATGCCCCCAGGACCCTTCTAAAAGCCCCCACACCCTTCTAGAGCCCCCCAGAATGCTTCTAAAAGCCTCCAGACCCTTCTAGACCCTCCCCGGATTGTTCTAAAAGCCCCGTAGACCTTTCTAGAGCCACCCAGTACCCTTCTAAAATCTTTCAGACCCTTCTAGAAGCCCCCAGGACCATTCTGAAAGCCCCCAGACCCTTCTAGAGCCCCCCGGGACCCTTCTAAAAGCACCCAGACCCTTCTAGAGCCCCACAGGACCCTTCTAAAAGCCACCAGACCATTCTAGAGCCACCCAGGACATTCTAAAAGCCAACAGACTCTTCTAGAGCCCACCAGGACCCTTCTAAAAGCCCCCAGACCATTCTAGAGCCACCCAGGGCCCTTGTAAAATCACCCAGACCCTTCTAGAGCCTTCCAGGACCCTTCTAAAAGCCCCCAGAGCCATCTAGAGGCTCCCAGGACCATTCTAAAAGCCCCCAGAGCAATCTAGATGCCCCCAGGACCCTTATAAAAGCCCTCACACTCTTCTAAAGCCACCCAGGACCCTTCTAAAAGCACCCAGAGCATTCTAAAGCCCCCCAACCATTCTAAAAGCCCCCAGACCCTTCTAAAGACCCCCAGGAGCCTTCTAAAAGCCCCCAGACCCTTCTAGAGCCTCCCAGGACCCTTCTAAAAGCACCCAGAGGCTTCTAGATCCCCACAGGACCCTTCTAAAAGCCCCCAGACCCTTCTAGACCCTCCCCGAATCCTTCTAAAAGCACCCAGACCCTTCTAGAGACCCCCAGGACCCTTCTAATATCCCGCAGACACTTCTAGAGGCCCCCAGGACCCTTCTAAGAGCCCCCAGACCCTTCTAGAGACCCGCAGGACCCTTCTAAAAGCCCGCAGACCCTTCTAGATTCTCCCAGGACCCTTCTAAAAGCCCCCAGACCCTTCTAGAGCTCCCCAGGACCCTCCTAAACTCCCCCAGACCCTTCTAGAGGCACCCAGGGCTCCTCTAATGGTCCCCAGACCCTTCTAGAGCCCCCAAGGACCCTTCTAAAAGCCCCCAGAGCCTTCTAGACCCTCCCCGGATCCTTCTAATAGCCCCCAGACCCTTCTAGAGCCCCGCAGGACCCTTCTAATAGCCCCCAGACCTTTCTAGAGGCCCCCTGGACCCTTCAAAAAGCCCCCAGACCCTTCTAGAGCCTCCCAGGACCATTCTAAAAGCACCCAGACCCTTCTAGAGCCTCCCAGGAACTTTCTAAATGCCCCCACACCCTTCTAGAGCACCCCAGGACCCTTCTAAAAGCACCCAGACCCTTCTAGAGCCCCCTAGGACCCTTCTCAAAGACTCCAGACCCTTCTAGAGACACGCAGGACCCTTCTAAAAGCCCCCAGACCCTTCTAGATCTCCCCAGGACCCTTCTAAAATCCCCCAGAGCATTCTAGAGGCCCCCAGGGCTCCTCTAATGGTCCCCAGACCCTTCTAGAGACCCCAGGACCCTTCTAAAAGCCCCCTGACCATTCTAGAGCCTCCACGGACATTTCTAAAAGCAACCAGACCATTCTAGAGCCTCCCAGGACCCGTTTAAAATCCCTCAGACACATCTAGAGGCCCCCAGGACCCTTCTAAAAGCCCCCAGAGCCTTCGAGATGCCCCCAGGACCCTTCTAAAAGACCTCACACCCTTCTAAAGCCCCCCAGGAACCTTCTAAAAGCTCCAAGACCCTTCTAGAAACCCGCAGGACCCTTCTAAAAGCACCCAGACCCTTCTAGAGCTCCCCAGGACCCTTCTAAACTCCCCCAGACCCATCTAGAGCCCCCCAGGACTCTTCTAAAAGCCTCCAGACCCTTTTAGAGGCCCCCAGGACCCTTCTGAATGCCCCCAGACCCTTCTAGAGCCCACCAGGCCTCTTCTAAAAGCCTCCAGACCCTTCTAGAGGCCTCCAGGACCCTTCTGAAACCCCCAGACCCTTCTAGAGCACCCCAGGACCCTTCTAAATGCACCCAGACACTTCTAGCGCTCCCCAGTACCCTTCTAAAAGCACCCAGACCCTTCTAGACCCCCCAGGACCCTTCTAAAAGCACCCACACCCTTCTAGAGCCCAACAGGACCCTTCTAAAAGCCCCCAGACCATTCTAGACCCACCCCGAATCCTTCTGAAAGCAACCAGACCCTTCTAGAGCCTCCCAGGACACTTCTAAAAGCCCCCAGAGCCTTCTAGATGCACCCAGGACCCTTCTAAAAGCCCTCACACCCTTCTAGAGCCCCCAGGACCCTTATAAAAGCCGCCAGACCCTTCTAGAGACCCGCAGGACCCTTCTAAATGCTCCCAGACCCTTCTAGAGTCTCCCAGGACCCTTCTAAAAGCCCCCAGACCCTTCTAGTGCCACCCAGGACTCTTCTAAAAGCCCCCAGACCACTCTAGACCTCCCCAGAACCCTTCTAAAAGTCCCCAGACCCTTCTAGAGATTCCCAGGTCCCCTCTAAAAGCACCCAGACCATTCTAGAGCCTACCAGGACCCTTCTAAAATACCCCAGACCCTTCTAGAGGCACCCAGGGCCCTTCAAAAACCCCCCAGACCCTTCTAGACCCTACCCGGATCCTTCTAAAAGCACCCAGACCCTTCTAGAGCCTCCCAGGACCCTTCTAAAATCCCTCAGACCTTTCTAGAGCCCCCCAGGACCCTTATAAAAGCCCCCAGAGCCTTCTAGATGCCCACAGGACCCTTCTAAAAGACCCCACACCCTTCTAGAGCCCCCAAGGACCCTTCTAAAAGCCTCCAGACCATTCTAAAACCCCCCAGGACCCTTCTAAAAGCCCCCAGACCATTCTAGATCCTCCCCGTATCCTTCTAAAAGCCCCCAGACCCTTCTAGAGCCCCCCCGTATCCTTCTAAAAGCCCCCAGACCCTTCTAGAGCCCCCCAGGACCCTTCTAAATGACCCCAGACCTTTCTAGAGGCCCCCAGGATCCTTCTAAAATCCCCCAGACCCTTCTAGAGCCCCCCAGGACCCTTCTAAAAGCCTCCAGACCCTTCTACATGCCCCCAGGACCCTTCTGAAAGCCCCCAGACCCTTCTACATCTCCCCAGGACCCTTCCAAATACACCCAGACACTTCTAGCGCCCCCCAGGACCCTTCTGAAAGCCCCAAACCCTTCTAGAGCTCCCCAGGACTCTTCTAAAAGGCCCCAGACCCTTCTACATCTCCCCAGTACCCTTCCAAATACACCCAGACAATTCTAGCGCCCCCCAGGACCCTTCTAAAAGCCCCAGACCCTTCTAGATCCTCCCCGGATCCTTCTAAAAGCACCCAGACCCTTCTAGAGCCTCCCCGGACAATTCTAAAATCCCTCAGACACTTCTAGATGCCCCCAGGACCCTTCTCAAAGACCCCAGACCATTCTAGAGCATCACAGGACCCTTCTAAAAGCACCCAGACCCTTCTAGAGCTCCCCAGGACCCTTCTAAAATCTCCCAGACCCTTCTAGAGGACCCCAGTGCCCCTCTAATGGTCTCCAGACCCTTCTATAGCCCCCAAGGACCCTTCTAAAAGCCCCCAGAGCCTTCTAGACCCTCCCAGGATCCTTCTAATAGCCCCCAGACCCTTCTAGAGCCCCCCAGGACCCTTCTAAAAGCCCCCAGACCCTTCTAGAGCATCCACAGACCATTCTGAAAGCCCCCGGACCCTTCCAGAGCCCCCCAGGACCCATCTAAAAGCCCCCAGACCCTTCTACAGCCCCACAGGACCATTCTAAAAGCCCCCAGACCCTTCTAGAGCCACCCAGGACCCTTCTAAAAGCACCCAGACCCTTCTAGAGGACCCCAGGACCCTTCTAAAAGCACCCAGACCCTTCTAGAGCCCCGCAGGACCATTCTAAAAGACCCAAACCATTCTAGAGGCCCCCTGGACCCTTCAAAAAGCCCCCAGACCCTTCTAGAGCCTCCCAGGACCCTTCTAAAAGCCCCCAGACACTTCTAGAGACCCTACAGGACCCTTCTAAAAGCCCTCAGACCCTTCTAGAGGCCCCCAGGACCCTTCTAAAAGCCCCCAGACCCTTCTAGATACCATCAGCACCCATCTAAATAACCCCAGACCATTCTAGAGCCCCCCAGGTCTCTAATAAAAGCCACCAGACTCTTCTAGAGAAGCCCAGGGCCCCTCTAAAAGCACCCAGACCCTTCTAGAGAAACCCAGGACCCTTCTAAAACCCCCCAGACCCTTCTAGACCCTCCCCGGATCTTTCTAAAAGCCCCCAGACCCTTCTAGAGCACCCCAGGACCATTCTAAAAGATTCCAGACCCTTCTAGAGCCCCCAGGACCCTTCTAAAAGCCCCCAGACCCTTCTAGATCCTCCCCTTATCCTTCTAAAAGCCCCCAGACCCTTCTAGAAGCACCCAGGACCCTTCTAAAAGCCGCCAGACCCTTCTAGAGCCTCCCCGGATCCTTCTAAAAGACCACAGACCTTTCTAGATGCCCCCAGGACCCTTCTAAAAGCCTCCAGATATTTGTAGAGCCCCCCAGGACCCTTCTAAACGCCCCCAGACCCTTCTAGAACCTCCCCGGATCCTTCTAAAAGTACCCAGACCCATCGGGATCCTCCCAGGACCCTTCTAAAAGAACCCAGACCCTTCTAGAGGCCCCCAGGACCCTTCTAATAGCACCCAGACCCTTCTAAAGCCCCTCAGGACCCTTCTGAAAGCCCCCAGACCCTTCTAGAGCCCCCCAGGACCCTTCTAAATGACCCCAGACCTTTCTAGAGGCCCCCAGGATCCTTCTAAAATCCCCCAGTCCCTTCTAGAGCCCCCCAGGACCATTCTAAAAGCCTCCAGACCCTTCTACATGCCCCCAGGACCCTTCTGAAAGCCCCCAGACGCTTCTACAGCTCCCCAGGACCCTTCCAAATACACCCAGACACTTCTAGCGCCCCCCAGGACCATTCTGAAAGCCCCAAACCCTTCTAGAGCTCCCCAGGACTCTTCTAAAAGGCCCCAGACCCTTCTAGAGCCCCCCAGGACCCGTCTAAAAGAACCCAGACACTTCTAGACCTACACAGGACCCTTCTAAAAGCCCCAGACCCTTCTAGATCCTCCCCGGATCCTTCTAAAAGCACCCAGACCCTTCTAGAGCCTCCCCGGACAATTCTAAAATCCCTCAGACACTTCTAGAGGCCCCCAGGACCCTTCTAAAATTCCCCAGAGACTTCTAGATGCCCCCAGGACCATTCTAAAAGCAACCAGACCCTTCTAGAGACCCCTAGGACCCTTCTAAAAGCCGCCAGACCCTTCTAGAGCCCCCCAGGACCCTTCTAAAAGCCCCCAGAACCTTCTAGAGACCCGCAGGACCCTTCTAAATGCACCCAGACCCTTCTAGAGTCGCCCAGGACCCTTCTAAAAGCCCCCAGACCCTTCTAGAGCTCCCCAGGACCCTTCTAAAATCCCTCAGACCCTTCTAGAGGCCCCCAGGGCTCCTCTAATGGTCCCCAGACCCTTC
Organism: Clamator glandarius; assembly: GCA_033459285.1. Classification (NCBI taxonomy): domain Eukaryota; kingdom Metazoa; phylum Chordata; class Aves; order Cuculiformes; family Cuculidae; genus Clamator; species Clamator glandarius. Next base: position 13,479 of record JAUNZM010002270.1, read on the forward strand.
TAGAGCCACCAAGGACCCTTCTAAAAGCCCCCAGACCCTTCTAGAGACACGCAGGACCCTTCTAAAAGCCCCCAGACCCTTCTAGAGCCTCCCAGGACCCTTCTAAAAGCCCCCAGACACTTCTAGAGCTCCCCAGGACCTTTCTAAAATCAACCAGACCCTTCTAGAGGCCCCCAGGGCCCCTCTAATGGTCCCCAGACCCTTCCAGAGCCCCCCAGGACTCTTCTAAAAGACCCCAGACCCTTCTAAAGTAGCCCAGGGCCCCTCTAAAAGCACCCAGACCCTTCTAGAGCTCCCCAGGACCATTCTAAAATCCCTCACACCCTTCTAGAGCCCCCCAGGACCATTCTAAAATCCCCCAGACCTTTCTAGAACCCCCCAGGACCCTTCTAAAAGCCCCCAGACTGTTATAGACCCTCCCCGGATCCTTCTAAAAGCACCCAGACCCTTTTAGAGCCTCCCAGGACCCTTCTAAAATCCATCATACCCTTCTAGTGCCTCCCAGAACCCTTCTAAAAGCCCCCAGATCTGTCTAGATGCCCCCAGGACGCTTCTAAAAGGCCCCACACCCTTCTAGAGCACCCCAGAACCCTTCTAAAAGCCTCCAGACCCTTCTAGAGCCCCCCAGGACCTTTCTAAAAGCCCCCAGGCCCTTCTAGAGATTCCACGTATCCTTCTAAAAGCCCCCAGAACCTTCTAGAGCCCCCCAGGACCATTCTAAATGCCCCCAGACCCATCTAGAGCCCCCCAGGACCCTTCTAAAAGCCTCCATTCCCTTCTAGAGGCCACCAGGACCGTTCTGAATGCCCCCAGACCCTTCTAGAGCTTCCCAGGACCCTTCTAAAAGCCTCCAGACCCTTCTACATGCCCCCAGGACCCTATTGAAAGCAAACAGACCCTTCTAGAGCTCCCCAGGACCCTTCCAAATACACCCAGACACTTCTAGCGCCCCCTAGGACCCTTCTAAAAGCCCCCAGACCCTTCTAAAGCTCCCCAGGACTCTTCTAAAAGCCCCCAGACCCTTCTAGAGCATCCCAGGACCCTTCTAAAATCCCTCAGACCCTTCTAGAGCCCCCCAGGACCCTTATAAAAGCCCCCAGAACCTTCTAGATGCCCCCAGGACCCTTCTAAAAGCCCCCACACCCTTCTAGAGCCCCACCGGACCCTTCTAAAAGCCTCCAGACATTTCTAGAGCCCCCCAGGACCCTTCTAAAAGCCCCCAGACCCTTCTAGAGGCCCCCAGGACTCTTCTAAAAGCCGCCAGACCCTTCTAGAGGCCCCCAGGACTCTTCTAAAAGCCCCCAGACCCTTCTAGAGGCACCCTGGACCCTTCAAAAAGCCTCCAGACATTTGTAGAGCCCCCCATGACCCCTCTAAAAGCACCCAGACACTTCTAGACCCTCTCCGGATCCTTCTAAATGCACCCAGACCCATCTGGATCCTCCCAGGACCCTTCTAAAAGACTCCAGACCATTCTAGATGCGCCCAGGACCCTTCTATAAGCCCCCAGACCCTTCTAGAGCCCCCCAGGACCCTTCTGAAAAACCCCAGACCCTTCTAGAGCCAACCAGGACCCTTCTAAATGACCCCAGACCCATCTAGAGCTCCCCAGGGCCCTTTTAAAAGCTTCCTGACCCTTCTAAAGGCCTCCAGGACCATCCTGAATGCCCCCAGACCCTTCTAGAGCCCCCCAGGACCCTTCTAAAAGCCTCCAGAGCCTTCTACAGGCCCCCAGGACCCTTCTGAAAGCCCCCAGACCCTTCTAGAGCCCCCTAGGACCCTTCTAAAAACACCCAGACCCTTCTAGAGCCCCCTAGGACCCTTCTAAAAGCACCCAGACCATTCTAGAGCCCCACATGACCCTTCTAAAAGCCCCTAGACCCTTCTAGACCCTCCCCGGATCCTTCTAAAAGCACCCAGACCCTTCTAGAGCCTCCCAGGACCCTTCTAAAATCCCTCAGACACTTCTAGAGGCCCCCAGGACCTTTCTAAAAGTCCCAGAGACTTATAGATGCCCCCAGGAACCTTCTAAAAGCCCTCACACACTTCTAGAGCCCACCAGGACTATCCTAAAACCCCCCAGACCCTTCTAGAGCCCCCCAGGACCCTCCTAAAAGCCCCCAGACCTTTCTAGAGACCCGCAGGATCCATCTAAATACACCCAGACCCTTCTATTATATCCCAGGTCCCTTCTAAAAGCCCCCACACCCTTCTAGAGCTCACCAGGACCATTCTAATATCACCCAGACCATTCTAGATGCACCCAGGGCCCCTCTAATGGTACCCAGACCCTTCTAGAGGACCCCAAGGCCCCTCTTAAGAAACCCCGTCTCTCCTAGAAGGGTCTCGGGGCTTTTAGAAGGGCCCTGGGGGGCTCTAGAAGGGTCTGGGAGCTTTTAGAAGGGTCCTGGTTGCCTCTAGAAGGATCTGGGGGCTTTCTGAAGTGTCCTGGGGGCCTCTAGAAGGGTCTGGGGCTATTAGAATGGTCCCGGGGGGGCTCTAGAATGGTCTGGGTGCTATTAGAAGTGTCCTGGGGGGCTCTAGAAGGGTCTGGGGGCTTTTAGAATGGTCCTGGGTGGCTCTAGAAGGGTCTGGGGGCATTTAGAAGGGTCCTGGGGGGATCTAGAAGGGTCTGGGGGCTTTTAGAAGAGTCTTTAGTGGCTCTAGAAGGGTCTGGTGGCTTTTGGATGGGTCCTGGGTGGCTCTAGAAGGGTCTGGGGACATTTAGATGGGCCCTGGGGTCCTCTAGAAGGGTCTGGGGGATTTTAGAAGGGTCCTGGGAGCTCTAGAAGGGTCTGGGTGCTTTTAGAAGGGTCCTGGGAGGCTCTAGAAGGGTCTGGGGGCTTTTAGAAGGGTCCTGGGGGCTCTAGAAGGGTCTGGGGCCTTTTCAAAGGAACGTGAATGTCTTCAGAAGGGTCTGGGGGCTTTTGGAAGGGTCCTTGGGGGCTCTAGAATGTTCTGGGGCCTTTGTACTTAGCTGTCAGGGGAGACACCCTGATCAAGCAGGTGCTTTTCCCAGGCCAGGCTCATCCTTTGCACTCTGGTGTGCTGACCCCTGCGAATTCCCCAAATGTGCAAAATGAAAATTTTTGCTCTAGAAGCACCCAGACCCTTCTAGAGCCCCCCAGGAACCTTCTAAAAGCACCCAGACACGTCTAGAGCCCCCAGGAACATTCTAAAATCCCCCAGACACTTTTAGAGCCCCCAGTGTGCTTCTCAAAGCCCCCGGACTTTCTAGAGCCCCCCAAAACCTTATAAAGGCCCCCAAAATCTTATAAAGCCCCCCAGGCCCTACTAAACCCCCTTAGGACCCTTCTACAATACCCTAGACCCTTCTAGAGCCACCGAGGACCCTTCTAAAAGACCCCAGACCCTTCCGGAGCCCCTTAGGAACCTTTTTAGAGAACCTACACCCTCCTAGATCCTTCAAGGACTCTTCTAAAAGCCCCCAGATACTTCTAGGGGTTAGAGGCAGAGTTAGGGTTAGGGTTAGGGTTAGGGTTAGGGTTAGGGTTAGGGTTAGGGTTAGGGTTAGGGTTAGGGTTAGGGTTAGGGTTTGTGTTAGAGTTAGGATTAGAGTAAGAGATAGGGTTAGGTTTAGGGATAGAGTAAGAGTTAGGGTTAGGGTTAGGGATAGGGTTAGGAACCTTTTTTAGCCCTACAGGACCCATCTAAAAGCACTCAGACCATTCAACATCCCCACAGGACCCTCCTAACTGTCCCCAGATCCTTCAAGAGCCCCCCAGGACCCTTCTAAAAGACCCCAGACCCTTCTAGACCCCACAGGACCATTCTAAAAGCCCCCAGACCCTTCTAGAGCCGCCCAGGACCCATCTAAAAGCCCCCAGACCCTTCTAGAGCCCCCCAAATCCCTTCTAAAAGCCCCCAGACCCTTCTAGAGTCCCCCAGGACCATTCTAAAAGCACTCAACCTTTCTAGAGGACACCAGGACCCTTCTAAAATCCCTCAGACCCTTCTAGAGCCCCCCAGGACCCTTCGAAAAGCACCCAGACCCTTCTAGAGCCTCCCAGGACCCTTCTAAAATCCCTCAGACCCTTCTAGAGCCGCCCAGGACCCTTTTAGAAGGCTCCAGACCCTTCTGGAGCACCCCAGGACCCTTCTAAATGACCCCAGACCCTTCTAGACCCTAACCGGATTCTTCTAAAAGCACCCAGACCCTTCTACAGCCTCCCAGGACCCTTCTAAAATCCTTCAGACCCTTCTAGAGGCCCGCAGGACCCTTCTGAAAGCCCCCAGACCCTTCTAGAGCCCCCTAGGACCCTTCTAAAAGCCCCCAGACAATTCTAGAGCTCCCCAGAACCCTTCTAAAAGCCCCTAGACCATTCTAGAGCTCCCCAGGACCCTTCTAAAAGCCCCCAGACCCTTCTAGAGCCCACCAGGACCATTCTAAAAGCCCCCAGACCCTTCTATAGCCACCCAGGACCATTCTAAAAGCCAACAGATTCTTCTAGAGACCCCCAGGACCCTTCTAAAATCCCCCAGACCCTTCTAGAGCCCCCCAGGACCCTTCTAAAAGAACCCAGACGCTTCTAGATCACCACAGGACCCTTCTAAAAGCCCCCAGACCCTTCTAGACCCTCCCCCAATCCTTCTAAAACACCCAGACCCTTCTAGAGCCTCCCAGGACCCTTCTAATATCCCGCAGACAATTCTAGAGGCCCCCAGGACCCTTCTAAGAGCACCCAGACCATTCTAGACCCTCCCCGGATACTTCTAAAAGCACCCAGACCCTTCTACAGCCTCCCAGGACCCTTCTAAAATACCCCAGACCCTTCCAGAGACAAGCAGGACCATTCTAAAAGCCCCCAGAGCCTTCTAGATGCCCCCAGGACCCTTCTAAAAGCCCCCACACCCTTCTAGAGCCCCCCAGGACGCTTCTAAAAGCCTCCACACCCTTCTAGAGCCTCCCCGGATCGTTCTCAAAGCCCCATAGGCCTTTTTAGAGCCCCCCAGGACCCTTCTAAAAGCCCCCAGACCCTTCTAGAGGCCCCAAAGATCCTTCTAAAAGCCCCCAGACCCTTCTAGAGCCCCCCGCGACCCTTCTAAATGCCCCCAGACCATTCTAGAGCAACCCAGGTCATTTCTAAAAGCCCCCAGACTCTTCTAAAGCCCACCAGGACCCTTCTAAAAGCCCCCAGACCATTCTAGAGCCACACAGGGCCCTTCTAAAATCACACAGACCCTTCTAGAGCCACCCAGGACTCTTCTAAAATCCCTCAGACCCATCTAGAGGCCCCCAGGACCCTTCTAAAAGTCCCCAGAGCCATCTAGATGCAACCAGGACCCTTCTAAAAGCCCTCACACTCTTCTAAAGCCACCCATGACCCTTCTAAAAGCACCCAGAGCATTCTAGAGCCCCCCAGGACCATTCTAAAAGCCCCCAGACCCTTCTAAAGACCCCCAGGAGCCTTCTAAAAGCCCCCAGACCCTTCTAGAGCCTCCCAGGACCCTTCAAAAAGCACCCAGAGGCTTCTAGATCCCCACAGGACCCTTCTAAAAGCCCCCAGACCCTTCTAGACCCTCCCCGAATCCTTCTAAAAGCCCCCAGACCCTTCTAGAGCACCCCAGGACCCTTCTAATATCCCGCAGACCCTTCTAGATCCCCCCAGGACCCTTCTAAAAGCCCCCAGACCCTTCTAGAGACCCGCAGGACCCTTTTAAAAGCCCCCACACCCTTCTAGATTCTCCCAGGACCCTTCTAAAAGCCCCCAGACCCTTCTAGAGCTCCCCAGGACCCTTCTAAACTCCCCCAGACCTATCTAGAGGCACCCAGGGCTCCTCTAATGGTCCCCAGACCCTTCTAGAGCCCCCAAGGACCCTTCTAAAAGCCCCCAGAGCCTTCTAGACCCTCCCCGGATCCTTCTAATAGCCCACAGACCCTTCTAGAGCCCCGCAGGACCCTTCTAATAGCCCCCAGACCTTTCTAGAGGCCCCCTGGACCCTTCAAAAAGCCCCCAGACCCTTCTAGAGCCTCCCAGGACTATTCTAAAAGCACCCAGACCCTTTTAGAGCCTCCCAGGACCCTTCTAAAAGCACCCAGACCCTTCTAGAGCCCCCCAGGACCTTTCTAAATGCCCCCACACCCTTCTAGAGCCCCACAGGACCCTTCTAAAAGCACCCAGACCCTTCTAGAGACCCTACAGGACCCTTCTGAAAGCACTCAGACCTTTCTAGAGTCTCCCAGGACCCTTCTAAAAGTCCCCAGACCCTTCTAGAGCACCCCAAGACCCTTCTAAAAGCACCCAGACCCTTCTAGATCCCCCTAGGACCATTCTCAAAGACCCCAGACCCTTCTAGAGACACGCAGGACCCTTCTAAAAGCCCCCAGACCCTTCTAGATTCACCCAGGACCCTTCTAAAATCCCCCAGACCCTTCTAGAGGCCCCCAGGGCTCCTCTAATGGTCCCCAGAACCTTCTAGAGCCCCCAAGGACCCTTCTAAACTCCCCCAGGCCCTTCTAGAGGCACCCAGGGCTCCTCTAATGGTCCCCAGACGCTTCTAGAGCCCCCAAGGACCCTTCTAAAAGCCCTCAGAGCCTTCTAGACCCTCCCCGGATCCTTCTAATAGAACCCAGACCCTTCTAGAGCCCCGCAGGACCCTTCTAATAGCACCCAGACCTTTCTAGAGGCCCCCTGGACCCTTCAAAAAGACCCCAGACCCTTCTAGAGCCTCCCAGGACCATTCTAAAAGCACCCAGACCCTTCTAGAGTCTCCCAGGACCCTTCTAAAAGCACCCAGACCCTTATAGAGACCCTACAGGACCCTTCTGAAAGCCCTCAGACCTTATTAGAGTCTCCCAGGACCCTTCTAAAAGCCCCCAGACCCTTCTAGAGCACCCCAGGACCCTTCTAAAAGCACCCAGACCCTTCTAGATCTCCCCAGGACCCTTCTAAAATCCCCCAGACCCTTCTAGAGACCCCCAGGGCTCCTCTAATGGTCCCCAGACACTTCTAGAGCCCCCAAGGACCATTCTAAACTCCCCCAGACCCTTCTAGAGGCACCCAGGGCTCCTCTAATGGTCCCCAGACCCTTCTAGAGCCCCCCTGGACCCTTCTAAAAGCCCCCTAATCATTCTAGATCCTCCACGGACACTTCTAAAAGCAACCAGACCCTTCTAGAGCCTCCCAGGACCCTTTTAAAATCCCTCAGACACTTCTAGAGGCCCCCAGGACCCTTCTAAAAGCCCCCAGAGCCTTCGAGATGCCCCCAGGACCCTTCTAAAAGACCTCACACCCTTCTAGAGCCCCCCAGGAACCTTCTAAAAGCCCCCACACACTTCTAGAAACCCGCAGGGCCCTTCTAAAAGCACCCAGACCCTTCTAGAGCTCCCCAGGACCCTTCTAAACTCCCCCAGACACTTCTAGAGCCCACCAGGACCCTTCTAAATGCCCCCAGACTCATCTAGAGCCCCCCAGGACTCTTCTAAAAGCCTCCAGACCCTTCTAGAGGCCCCCAGGACCCTTCTGAATGCCCCCAGACCCTTCTAGAGCACCCCAGGCCTATTCTAAAAGCCTCCAGACCCTTCTAGAGGCCCCCAGGACCCTTCTGAAACCCCCAGACCCTTCTAGAGCACCCCAGGACCCTTCTAAATGCACCCAGACACTTCTAGCGCCACCCAGGACCCTTCTAAAAGACCCCAGACCCTTCTAGCGTTCCCCAGGACCCTTCTAAAAGCCCCCAGACACTTCTAGACACCCCAGGACCCTTCTAAAAGCACCCACACCCTTCTAGAGCCCAACAGGACCCTTCTAAAAGCCCCCAGACCATTCTAGACCCTCCCCGAATCCTTCTAAATGCAACCAGACCCTTCTAGAGCCTCCCAGGACCCTTCTAAAAGCCCCCAGAGCCTTCTAGATGCACCCAGGACCCTTCTAAAAGCCCTCACACCCTTCTAGAGCCCCCCAGGACCCTTCTAAAAGCCGCCAGACCCTTCTAGAGACCCGCAGGACCCTTCTAAATGCCCCCTGACCCTTCTAGAGTCTCCCAGGACCGTTCTAAAAGCCCCCAGACCCTTCTAGAGCCCCCCCAGGACTCTTCTAAAAGCCCCCAGATCACTCTAGAGCTCCCCAGGACCCTTCTAAAAGCCCCCAGACCCTTCTAGAGAATCCCAGGTCCCCTCTAAAAGCACCCAGACCCTTCTAGAGCCTACCAGGACCCTTCTAAAATACCGCAGACCTTTCTAGAGGCACCCAGGGCCCTTCTAAAAGCCCCCAGACCCTTCTAGACCCTACCCGGATCCTTCTAAAAGCACCCAGACCCTTCTAGATCCTCCCAGGACCCTTCTAAAATCCCTCAGACCTTTCTAGAGCCCCCCAGGACCCTTATAAAAGCCCCCAGAGCCTTCTAGATGCCCACAGGACCCTTCTAAAAGCCCCCACACCCTTCTAGAGCCCCCCAGGACCCTTCTAAAAGCCTCCAGACCATTCTAGAACCCCCTAGGACCCTTCTAAAAGCCCCCAGACCATTCTAGATCCTCCCCGTATCCTTCTAAAAGCCCCCAGACCATTCTAGAGGCCACCAGGGCCCTTCTAAAAGCCGCCAGACCCTTCTAGAGCCTCCCCGGATCCTTCTAACATCCTCCAGACCTTTGTAGAGCCTCCCAGGACCCTTCTAAAAGTCCCCAGACCCTTCTAGACCCTCCCCGGATCCTTCTAAAAGCACCCAGACCCATCTGGATCCTCCCAGGACCCTTCTAAAATCACCCAGACCCTTCTAGAGTCCACCAGGACCTTTCTAAAAGACTCCAGACCATTCTAGAGGCCCCTAGGACCCTTCAACAAGCACCCAGACACTTGTAGAACTCCCCAGGACCCTTCTAAAAGCCCCTAAACCCTTCTAGAGCCACCCAGGACCCTTCTAAAAGCACCCAGACGCTTCTAGAGCCTACCAGGACCCTTCTACTAGCTCCCAGACCCTTCTAGACCCTCCCCGAATCCTTCTAAAAGCACCCAGACCCTTCTAGAGCCTACCAGGACCCTTCTAATATTCCGCAGACAATTCTAGAGGCCCCCAGGACCCTTCTAAAAGCCCCCAGAGCATTCTAGATGCCCCCAGGACCCTTCTAAAAGCCCTCACACCCTTCTAGAGCACACCAGGACCCTTCTAAAAGCCCCCAGACCCTTCTAGATTCACCCTGGACCCATCTAAAAGCCCCAAGACCCTTCTAGATCTCCCCAGGACCCTTCTAAAAATCCCCCAGACCCTTCTAGAGGCCCCCAGGGCTGCTCTAATGGTCCCCAGACCATTCTAGAGCCCCCAAGGACCCTTCTAAACTCCCCCAGACCATTCTAGAGGCACCCAGGGCTCCTCTAATGGTCCCCAGACCCTTCTAGAGCCCCCAAGGACCCTTCTAAGAGCACCCAGAGCCTTCTAGACCCTCCCCGGATCCTTCTAATAGCACCCAGACCCTTCTAGAGCCCCGCAGGACCCTTCTAATAGCACCCAGACCTTTCTAGAGGCCCCCTGGACCCTTCAAAAAGCCCCCACACCCTTCTAGAGCCTCCCAGGACCATTCTAAAAGCACCCAGACCCTTCTAGAGCCTCCCAGGACCATTCTAAAAGCACCCAGACCCTTCTAGAGCCCCCCAGGACCCTTCTAAAAGCACCCAGACCATTCTAGAGCCCCGCAGGACCATTCTAAATGCCCCCACACCCTTCTAGAGCCCCCCAGGACCCTTCTAAAAGCCGCCAGACCCTTCTAGAGACCCGCAGGACCCTTCTAAATGCCCCCAGACCCTTCTAGAGTCTCCCAGGACCGTTCTAAAAGCCCACAGACCCTTCTAGAGCCCCCCTGGACTCTTCTAAAAGCCCCCAGATCACTCTAGAGCTCCCCAGGACCCTTCTAAAAGCCCCCAGACCCTTCTAGAGAATCCCAGGTCCCTTCTAAAAGCACCCAGACCCTTATAGAGACCCTACAGGACCCTTCTGAAAGCCCTCAGACCTTTCTAGAGTCTCCCAGGACCCTTCTAAAAGCCCCCAGACCCTTCTAGAGCACCCCAGGACCCTTCTAAAAGCCCCCAGACCCTTCTAGATCTCCCAGGACCCTTCTAAAATCCCCCAGACCCTTCTAGAGGCCCCCAGGGCTCCTCTAATGGTCCCCAGACACTTCTAGAGCCCCCAAGGACCATTCTAAACTCCCCCAGACCCTTCTAGAGGCACCCAGGGCTCCTCTAATGGTCCCCAGACCCTTCTAGAGCCCCCCAGGACCCTTCTAAAAGCCCCCTGACCATTCTAGATCCTCCACGGACACTTCTAAAAGCAACCAGACCCTTCTCGAGCCTCCCAGAACCCTTTTAAAATCCCTCAGACACTTCGAGATGCCCCCAGGACCCTTCTAAAAGACCTCACACCCTTCTAGAGCCCCCCAGGAACCTTCTAAAAGCCCCCACACGCTTCTAGAAACCCGCATTACCCTTCTAAAAGCACCCAGACCCTTCTAGAGCTCCCCAGGACCCTTCTAAACTCCCCCAGACACTTCTAGAACCCCCCCAGGACCATTCTAAATGCCCCCAGACTCATCTAGAGCCCCCCAGGACTCTTCTAAAAGCCTCCAGACCCTTCTAGAGGCCCCCAGGACCCTTCTGAATGCCCCCAGACCCTTCTAGAGCCCCCCAGGCCTATTCTAAAAGCCTCCAGACCCTTCTAGAGGCCCCCAGGACCCTTCTGAAACCCCCAGACCCTTCTAGAGCACCCCAGGACCCTTCTAAACGCACCCAGACACTTCTAGCGCCACCCAGGACCCTTCTAAAAGACCCCAGACCCTTCTAGCGTTCCCCAGGACCCTTCTAAAAGCCCCCAGACACTTCTAGACACCCCAGGACCCTTCTAAAAGCACCCACACCCTTCTAGAGCCCAACAGGACCCTTCTAAAAGCCCCCAGACCATTCTAGACCCTCCCCGAATCCTTCTAAAAGCAACCAGACCCTTCTAGAGCCTCCCAGGACCCTTCTAAAAGCCCCCAGAGCCTTCTAGATGCCCCCAGGACCCTTCTAAAAGCCCTCACACCCTTCTAGAGCCACCCAGGACCCTTCTAAAAGCCGCCAGACCCTTCTAGAGACCCGCAGGACCCTTCTAAATGCCCCCAGACCCTTCTAGAGTCTCCCAGGACCGTTCTAAAAGCCCCCAGACCCTTCTAGAGCCCCCCTGGACTCTTCTAAAAGCCCCCAGATCACTCTAGAGCTCCCCAGGACCCTTCTAAAAGCCCCCAGACCCTTCTAGAGAATCCCAGGTCCCTTCTAAAAGCACCCAGACCCTTATAGAGACCCTACAGGACCCTTCTGAAAGCCCTCAGACCTTTCTAGAGTCTCCCAGGACCCTTCTAAAAGCCCCCAGACCCTTCTAGAGCACCCCAGGACCCTTCTAAAAGCCTCCAGACCCTTCTAGATCTCCCAGGACCCTTCTAAAATCCCCCAGACCCTTCTAGAGGCCCCCAGGGCTCCTCTAATGGTCCCCAGACACTTCTAGAGCCCCCAAGGACCATTCTAAACTCCCCCAGACCCTTCTAGAGGCACCCAGGGCTCCTCTAATGGTCCCCAGACCCTTCTAGAGCCCCCCAGGACCCTTCTAAAAGCCCCCTGACCATTCTAGATCCTCCACGGACACTTCTAAAAGCAACCAGACCGTTCTAGAGCCTCCCAGAACCCTTTTAAAATCCCTCAGACACTTCGAGATGCCCCCAGGACCCTTCTAAAAGACCTCACACCCTTCTAGAGCCCCCCAGGAACCTTCTAAAAGCCCCCACACGCTTCTAGAAACCCGCATTACCCTTCTAAAAGCACCCAGACCCTTCTAGAGCTCCCCAGGACCCTTCTAAACTCCCCCAGACACTTCTAGAACCCCCCCAGGACCATTCTAAATGCCCCCAGACTCATCTAGAGCCCCCCAGGACTCTTCTAAAAGCCTCCAGACCCTTCTAGAGGCCCCCAGGACCCTTCTGAATGCCCCCAGACCCTTCTAGAGCCCCCCAGGCCTATTCTAAAAGCCTCCAGACCCTTCTAGAGGTCCCGAGGACCCTTCTGAAACCCCCAGACCCTTCTAGAGCACCCCAGGACCCTTCTAAATGCACCCAGACACTTCTAGCGCCACCCAGGACCCTTCTAAAAGACCCCAGACCCTTCTAGCGTTCCCCAGGACCCTTCTAAAAGCCCCCAGACACTTCTAGACACCCCAGGACCCTTCTAAAAGCACCCACACCCTTCTAGAGCCCAACAGGACCCTTCTAAAAGCCCCCAGACCATTCTAGACCCTCCCCGAATCCTTCTAAAAGCAACCAGACCCTTCTAGAGCCTCCCAGGACCCTTCTAAAAGCCCCCAGAGCCTTCTAGATGCCCCCAGGACCCTTCTAAAAGCCCTCACACCCTTCTAGAGCCCCCCAGGACCCTTCTAAAAGCCGCCAGACCCTTCTAGAGACCCGCAGGACCCTTCTAAATGCCCCCAGACCCTGCTAGAGTCTCCCAGGACCGTTCTAAAAGCCCCCAGACCCTTCTAGAGCCCCCCTGGACTCTTCTAAAAGCCCCCAGATCACTCTAGAGCTCCCCAGGACCCTTCTAAAAGCCCCCAGACCCTTCTAGAGAATCCCAGGTCCCCTCTAAAAGCACCCAGACCCTTCTAGAGCCTCCCAGGACCCTTCTAAAATCAATCAGACCTTTCTAGAGCCCCCCAGGACCCTTATAAAAGCCCCCAGAGCCTTCTAGATGCCCACAGGACCCTTCTAAAAGCCCCCACACCCTTCTAGAGCCCCCCAGGACCCTTCTAAAAGCCTCCAGACCATTCTAGAGCCCCCCAGGACCCTTCTAAAAGCCCCCAGACCATTCTAGATCCTCCCCGTATCCTTCTAAAAGCCCCCAGACCATTCTAGAGGCCACCAGGGCCCTTCTAAAAGCCGCCAGACCCTTCTAGAGCCTCCCCGGATCCTTCTAACATCCTCCAGACCTTTGTAGAGCCTCCCAGGACCCTTCTAAAAGTCCCCAGACCCTTCTAGACCCTCCCCGGATCCTTCTAAAAGCACCCAGACCCATCTGGATCCTCCCAGGACCCTTCTAAAATCACCCAGACCCTTCTAGAGTCCCCCAGGACCTTTCTAAAAGCCTCCAGACCATTCTAGAGGCCCCCAGGAGCCTTCTACAAGCACCCAGACCCTTCTAGACCCTCCCCGAATCCTTCTAAAAGCACCCAGACCCTTCTAGAGCCTACCAGGACCCTTCTAATATTCCGCAGACAATTCTAGAGTCCCCCAGGACCCTTCTAAAAGCCCCCAGAGCATTCTAGATGCCCCCAGGACCCTTCTAAAAGACCTCACACCCTTCTAGAGCACCCCAGGACCCTTCTAAAACCCCCCAGACCCTTCTAGAGCCCCCCAGGACCCTTCTAAAAGCCCCCAACCCTTCTAGAGACCCGCAGGACCCTTCTAAATGCCCCCAGACCCTTCTAGATTCACCCTGGACCCTTCTAAAAGCCCCAAGACCCTTCTAGATCTCCCCAGGACCCTTCTAAAATCCTCCAGAACATTCTAGAGGCCCCCAGGGCTCCTCTAATGGTCCCCAGACCCTTCTAGAGCCCCCAAGGACCCTTCTAAACTCCCCCAGACCATTCTAGAGGCACCCAGGGCTCCTCTAATGGTCCCCAGACCCTTCTAGAGCCCCCAAGGACCCTTCTAAAAGCCCCCAGAGCCTTCTAGACCCTCCCCGGATCCTTCTAATAGCCCCCAGACCCATCTAGAGCCCCGCAGGACCCTTCTAATAGCACCCAGACCTTTCTAGAGGCCCCCTGGACACTTCAAAAAGCCCCCAGACCCTTCTAGAGCCTCCCAGGACCATTCTAAAAGCACCCAGACCCTTCTAGAGCCTCCCAGGACCCTTCTAAAAGCACCCAGACCCTTCTAGAGCCCCCCAGGACCTTTCTAAATGCCCCCAGACCCTTCTAGAGCCCAACAGGACCCTTCTAAAAGCACCCAGACCCTTCTAGAGACCCTACAAGACCCTTCTGAAAGCCCTCAGACCTTTCTAGAGTCTCCAGGACCCTTCTAAAAGCCCCCAGACCCTTCTAGAGCACCCCAGGACCCTTCTAAAAGCCCCCAGACCCTTCTAGATCTCCCCAGGACCCTTCTAAAATCCCCCAGACCCTTCTAGAGGCCCCCAGGGCTCCTCTAATGGTCCCCAGACACTTCTAGAGCCCCCAAGGACCATTCTAAACTCCCCCAGACCCTTCTAGAGGCACCCAGGGCTCCTCTAATGGTACTCAGACCCTTCTAGAGCCCCCCAGGACCCTTCTAAAAGCCCCCTGACCATTCTAGATCCTCCACGGACACTTCTAAAAGCAACCAGACCCTTCTAGAGCTTCCCAGGACCCTTTTAAAATCCCTCAGACACTTCTAGAGGCCCCCAGGACCCTTCTAAAAGCTCCCAGAGCCTTCGAGATGCCCCCAGGACCCTTCTAAAAGACCTCACACCCTTCTAGAGCCCCCCAGGAACCTTCTAAAAGCCCCCACACAATTCTAGAAACCCGCAGGGCCCTTCTAAAAGCACCCAGACCCTTCTAGAGCTCCCCAGGACCCTTCTAAACTCCCCCAGACACTTCTAGAGCCCACCAGGACCCTTCTAAATGCCCCCAGACTCCTCTAGAGCCCCCCAGGACTCTTCTAAAAGCCTCCAGACCCTTCTAGAGGCCCCCAGGACCCTTCTAAAAGCACCCAGACGCTTCTAGAGCCTACCAGGACCCTTCTACTAGCCCCCAGACCCTTCTAGAGCCTACCAGGACCCTTCTAACATTCCGCAGACAATTCTAGAGGCCCCCAGGACCCTTCTAAAAGCCCCCAGAGCATTCTAGATGCCCCCAGGACCCTTCTAAAAGACCTCACACCCTTCTAGAGCAACCCAGGACCCTTCTAAAAGCCCCCAGACCCTTCTAGAGCCCCCCAGGACCCTTCTAAAAGCCCTCACACCCTTCTAGAGCACACCAGGACCCTTCTAAAAGCCCCCAGACCCTTCTAGATTCACCCTGGACCCTTCTAGAGCCCCCAAGACCCTTCTAGATCTCCCCAGGACCCTTCTAAAATCCTCCAGACCATTCTAGAGGCCCCCAGGGCTCCTCTAATGGTCCCCAGACCCTTCTAGAGCACCCAAGGACCCTTCTAAACTCCCCCAGACCATTCTAGAGGCACCCAGGGCTCCTCTAATGGTCCCCAGACCCTTCTAGAGCCCCTAAGGACCCTTCTAAAAGCCCCCAGAGCCTTCTAGACCCTCCCCGGATCCTTCTAATAGCCCCCAGACCCATCTAGAGCCCCGCAGGACCCTTCTAATAGCACCCAGACCTTTCTAGAGGCCCCCTGGACACTTCAAAAAGCCCCCAGACCCTTCTAGAGCCTCCCAGGACCATTCTAAAAGCACCCAGACCCTTCTAGAGCCTCCCAGGACCCTTCTAAAAGCACCCAGACCCTTCTAGAGCCCCCCAGGACCATTCTAAATGCCCCCACACCCTTCTAGAGCCCCACAGGACCCTTCTAAAAGCACCCAGACCCTTCTAGAGACCCTACAGGACCCTTCTGAAAGCCCTCAGACCTTTCTAGAGTCTCCAGGACCCTTCTAAAAGCCCCCAGACCCTTCTAGATCTCCCCAGGACCCTTCTAAAATCCCCGAGACCCTTCTAGAGGCCCCCAGGGCTCCTCTAATGGTCCCCAGACACTTCTAGAGCCCCCAAGGACCATTCTAAACTCCCCCAGACCCTTCTAGAGGCACCCAGGGCTCCTCTAGTGGTCCTCAGACCCTTCTAGAGCCCCCCAGGACCCTTCTAAAAGCCCCCTGACCATTCTAGATCCTCCACGGACACTTCTAAAAGCAACCAGACCCTTCTAGAGCCTCCCAGGACCCTTTTAAAATCACTCAGACACTTCTAGAGGCCCCCAGGACCCTTTTAAAAGCCCCCAGATCCTTCGAGATGCCCCCAGGACCCTTCTAAAAGACCTCACACCCTTCTAGAGCCCCCCAGGAACCTTCTAAAAGCTCCAAGACCCTTCTAGAAACCCGCAGGACCCTTCTAAAAGCACCCAGACCCTTCTAGAGCTCCCCAGGACCCTTCTAAACTCCCCCAGACACTTCTAGAGCCCCCCAGGACCCTTCTAAATGCCCCCAGACTCATCTAGAGCCCCCCAGGACTCTTCTAAAAGCCTCCAGACCCTTCTAGAGGCCCCCAGGACCATTCTAAAAGCACCCAGACCCTTCTAGAGCCCCCCAGGACCCTTCTAAAAGCACCCAGACCCTTCTAGAGGCCCCCAGGACCCTTCTGAAACCCCCAGACCCTTCTAGAGCACCCCAGGACCCTTCTAAATGCACCCAGACACTTCTAGCGCCACCCAGGACCCTTCTAAAAGACCCCAGACCCTTCTAGCGTTCCCCAGGACCCTTCTAAAAGCCCCCAGACCCTTCTAGACCCCCCAGGACCCTTCTAAAAGCACCCACACCCTTCTAGAGCCGAACAGGACCCTTCTAAAAGACCCCAGACCATTCTAGACCCTCCCCGAATCCTTCTAAAAGCCCCCAGACCATTCTAGAGACCCGCAGGACCCTTCTAAATGCCCCCAGACCCTTCTAGAGTCTCCCTGGTCCGTTCTAAAAGCCCCCAGACCCTTCTAGATCTCCCCAGGACCCTTCTAAACTCCCCCAGACCCTTCTAGAGGCCCCCAGGGCTCCTCTAATGGTCCCCAGACCCGTCTAGAGCCCCCCAGGACCCTTCTAAAAGCTCTCAGACCCTTCTAGAGACACGCAGGACTCTTCTAAAACCACCCAGACCCTTCTAGGGCATCCCAGGACCCTTCTAAAAGCCCCCAGACAATTCTAGACCTCCCGAGGACCCTTCTAAAATCACCCAGACCCTTCTAGATGCTCCCAGTGCCCCTCTAATGGTCCCCAGACCCTTCTAGAGCCCCCAAGGACCCTTCTAAAAGCCCCCAGACCCTTCTATAGCCACCCAGGACCATTCTAAAAGCACCCAGACCCTTCTAGAGCCACCCAGGACCCTTCTAAAAGCCCCCAGACACTTCTAGAGCCCCCCAGGACCCTTCTAAAAGCCCCCAGACCTTTCTAGAGGCCCCCAGGATCCTTCTAAAATCCCCCAGACCCTTCTAGAGCCCCACAGGACCCTTCTAAATGCACCCAGACCCTTATAGAGCCCCCCAGGACCCTTCTAAAAGCATCCAGACTATTCTAGAGGCCCGCAGGACCCTTCTAAAAGCACCCAGACCCTTCTAGATCCCCACAGGACACTTCTAAAAGCCCCCAGACCCTTCTAGACCCTCCCCGAATCCTTCTAAAAGCACCCAGACCATTCTAGAGCCTCCCAGGACCCTTCTAAAATCCCTCAGACATTTGTAGAGGCCCCCAGGACCCTTCTAAAAGCCCCCAGAGCCTTCTAGATGCCCCCAGGACAATTCTAAAAGCACCCACACCCTTCTAGAGAACCCCAGGACCCTTTTATAAAGCCCCCCAGACCCATCTAAAGCCCCCCAGGACCCTTCTAAATGCCCCCAGACCCTTCTAGGATCTCCCTGGTCCGTTCTAAAAGACCCCAGACCCTTCTAGATCTCCCCAGGACCCTTCTAAACTCCCCCAGACCCTTCTAGAGGCCCCCAGGGCTCCTCTAATGGTCCCCAGACCCTTCTAGAGCCCTTAAGGACCCTTCTAAAAGCACCCAGACCCTTCTAGAGACACGCAGGACTCTTCTAAAAGCCCCCAGACCCTTCTAGAGCATCCCAGGACCCTTCTAAAAGCCCCCAGACAATTCTAGACCTCCCGAGGACCCTTCTAAAATCACCCAGACCCTTCTAGAGGCTCCCAGTGCCCCTCTAATGGTCCCCAGACCCTTCTAGAGCCCCCAAGGACCCTTCTAAAAGCCCCCAGACCCTTCTATAGCCACCCAGGACCATTCTAAAAGCACCCAGACCCTTCTAGAGCCCCCCAGGACCCTTCTAAAAGCCCCCAGACTCTTCTAGAGCCCCCCAGGACCCTTCTAAAAGCCCCCAGACCTTTCTAGAGTCACCCAGGATCCTTCTAAAATCCCCCAGACCCTTATAGAGCCCCCCAGGACCCTTCTAAAAGCATCCAGACTATTCTATTAGCCCGCAGGACCCTTTTAAAATCACCCAGACCCTTCTAGAGCCCCCCAGGACCCTTCTAAAAGACCCCAGACCATTCTAGAGCCCCCCAGGACTCTTCTAAAAGCCCCCAGACCCTTCTAGAGAAGCCCAGGGCCCCTCTAAAAGCACCCAGACCATTCTAGAGCTCCCCAGGACCCTTCTAAAATCCCTCAGACCCTTCTAGAGCCACCCTGGACCCTTCTAAAATCACCCAAACCCTTCTAGAAGCCCCCCGGTACCCTTCTAAAACCTCCCAGACCGTTCTAGACCCTACCCGGATCCTTCTTAAAGCACCCAGACCCTTCTAGAGCCTCCCAGGACCCTTCTGAAATCCATCAGACCCTTCTAGAGCCTCCCAGAACCCTTCTAAAAGCCCCCAGAGCCTTCTAGAGCCCCCCAGAACCCTTCTAAAAGCCTCCAGACCCTTCTAGAGCCCCCCAGGACCTTTCTAAAAGCCCCCAGGCCCTTCTAGAGATTCCACGTATCCTTCTAAAAGCCCCCAGAACCTTCTAGAGCCCCCCAGGACCCTTCTAAATGCCCCCAGACCCATCTAGAGCCCCCCCGGACCCTTCTAAAAGCCTCCATTCCCTTCTAGAGGCCACCAGGACCGTTCTAAATGCCCCGAGACCCTTCTAGAGCTTCCCAGGACCCTTCTAAAAGCCTCCAGACCCTTCTACATGCCCCCAGGACCCTTCTGCAAGCCCCCAGACCCTTCTAGAGCTCCCCAGGACCCTTCCAAATACACCCAGACACTTCTAGCGCCCCCCAGGACACTTCTGAAAGCCCCAGACCCTTCCAGAGCTCCCCAGGACTCTTCTAAAAGGCCCCAGACCCTTCTAGAGCCCCCCAGGACCCGTCTAAAAGACCCCAAACCCTTCTAGACCTACACAGGACCCTTCTAAAAGCCCCAGACCCTTCTAGACCCTCCCCGGATCCTTCTAAAAGCACCCAGACCCTTCTAGAGCCTCCCCGGACCCTTCTAAAATCCCTCAGACACTTCTAGAGGCCCCCAGGACCCTTCTAAAAGCCGCCAGACCCTTCTAGAGCCTTCCAGGACCCTTCTAAAATCCCCCAGACCCTTCTAGAGACTCGCAGGACCATTCTAAAAGCCGCCAGACCCTTCTAGAGCCCTCCAGGACCCTTCTAAAAGCCCCCAGACCCTTCTAGAGACTCGCAGGAGCCTTCTAAATGCACCCAGACCCTTCTAGAGTCTCCCAGGACCCTTCTAAAAGCCCCCAGACCATTCTAGATCTCCCCAGGACCCTTCTAAAATACCCCAGACCCTTCTAGAGGCCCCCAGGGTCCCACTAGTGGTCCCCAGACCCTTCTAGAGCCCCCAAGGACCATTCTAAAAGCCCCCAGACCCTTCTAGAGACACGCAGGACCCTTCTAAAAGCACCCAGACCCTTCTACAGCCTACCAGGACCCTTCTAAAAGACCCCAGACCCTTCTGGAGCTCCCCAGGACCCTTCTAAAATAACCCAGACCCTTCTAGAGCCCCCAGGACCCTTCTAAAAGCACCTAGACCCTTCTTGAGGCACCCAGGACCCTTCCAAAAGCCCCCAGACCCTTCTAGAGCCACCCAAGGACCCTTCTCAAAGAACCCAGACCCTTCGAGAGCCCGCCAGGACACTTCTATAAGCCCCCAGACCTTTCTAGAGGACCCCAAGGCCCCTCTTAAGGACCCCCGTCTCTCCTAGAAGGGTCTCGGGGCTATTAGAAGGGCCCTGGGGGGCTCTAGAAGGGTCTGGGGGCTTTTAGAAGGGTCCTGGGTTTCTCTAGAAGGGTCTGGGGGCTTTTGAAAGTATCCTGGTGGCCTCTAGAATGGTGTGGGATATATTAGAGGGGTCCGGGGGTGCTCTAGAAGGGTCTGGGGGCTTTTAGAAGGGTCCTGGGAGTCTCTAGAAGGGTCTGGGGACATTTAGAAAGGTCCTGGGGGCATCTAGAAGGGTCTGGGATCTATTAGAGGGGTCCGGGGGGGGCTCTAGAAGGGTCTGGGGGCTTTTAGAAGGGTCCTGGGAGGCTCTAGAAGGGTCTGGGTGCTTTTATAAGGGTCCTGGGGGGCTCTAGAAGGGTCTGGAGGCTTTTAGAAGGGTCCTGGGATGCTCTAGAAGGGTCTGGGGGCTTTTAGAATGATCCGGGGAGGGTCTAGAAGAGTCTGGGGGCCTTTATAAGGGTCCTGGGGGTCTCTAGAAGGGTCTGGGGGCTTTTAGAATGATCCGTGGAGGGTCTAGAAGGGTCTGGAGGCCTTTAGAATGGTCCTGGGGCTCTCTAGAAGGGTCTGGGGGCATTTAGAAGGGTCCTGGGAGGCTCTAGAAGGGTCTGGGTGATTTTATAAGGGTCCTGGGGGGCTCTAGAAGGGTCTGGAGGCTTTTAGACGGGACCTGGGGGGCTCTAGAAGGGTCTGGAGGCTTTTAGAGGGGTCCTGGGAGGCTCTAGAATGGTCTGGGGGCTTTTAGAATGATCCGGGGAGGGTCTAGAAGGGTCTGGGGGCCTTTAGAAGGGTCCTGGGGGTCTCTAGAGGGGTCTGGGGGCTTTTAGAATGATCCGGGAAGGGTCTAGAAGGGTCTGGGGACCTTTAGAATGGTCCTGGGGCTCTCTACAAGGGTCTGGGGGCTTTTAGAAGGGTCCTGGGAGGCTCTAGAAGGGTTTGGGGGCTTTTAGAATGGTCCTGGGAGGCTCTAGAAGGTTCTGGGGACTTTTAGAAGAGTCCTGGGTTTATCTAGAAGGGTCTGGGGGCTTTTAGAAGGGTCCTGGGATGCTCTAGAAGGGTCTGGGTGCTTTTAGAAGGGTCCTGGGATGCTCTAGAAGGGTCTGGGGGCTTTTAGAAGGGTCCTGGGTGGATCTAGATGGTTCTGGAGGCTTTTAGAAGGGTCCTGGGAGGCTCTAGAAGGTTCTGGGTTCTTTTAGAAGGGTCCTGTAATGCTCTAGAAGGTTCTGGGGGCTTTCAGAAGGGTCCTGGGGGCCTCTAGAAGGGTCTGGGTGCTTTAGAAGGGTCCTGGGGGGCTCTAGAAGGGTCTTGGGGCTTTTAGAAGGGTCCTGGGGAAATATAGAAGTGTCTGGCGGCGTATAGAAGTGTCCTGGGGGCCTCTAGAATGTTCTGGGGGCTTTTAGAGGGGTCCTGGGAGGGTCTAGAAGGGTCTGGGGGCTTTTAGAAGGATCCGGGGAGGGTCTAGAAGGGTCTGGGGGCTTTTTGAAGCGTCCTGGGGGGCTCTAGAAGGGTCTGGGGGCTTTTAGAATGGTCCTGGGTTGCTCTAGAAGGGTCTGGGGGCTTTTAGAATGGTCCTGGGATGCTCTAGAAGGGTCTGGATGCTTTTAGAAAGGTCCTGGGGGCCTCTAGAAGGGTCTGAGTGCTTTTAGAAGGGTCCTGGGGGGCTCTAGAAGGGTCTGGGGGCTTTTAGAAGGATCCGGGGAGGGTCTAGAAGGTTCTGGGGGCTTTTAGAAGTGTCCTGGGGGGCTCTAGAAGAGTCTGGGGGCTTTTAGAAGGGTCCCGGGGTTCTCTAGAATGGTCTGGGGCATTTAGAAGTATCCTGGGGGCCTCTAGAAGGGTCTGGGATTTATTAGAGGTGTTCGGGGGGGCTCTAGAAGGGTCTGGAGGCTTTTAGAAGGGTCTTGGGGGACTCTAGAAGGGTCTGGGGGCTTTTAGAATAATCCGGGGAGGGTCTAGAAGGGTCTGGGTTTTTTAGAATAGTCCTGGGAGGTTTTAGAAGGGTCTGGGGTCTTTTAGAATGATCAGGGGAGGGTCTAGAAGGGTCTGGGCGATTTTAGAGGGGTTCTGGGGGGCCCTAGAAGGGCCTGGGGGCTTTTAAAAGGGTCCTGGGAGGCTCTAGAAGGGTCTGGGGGCTTTTAGAATGATCCTTGGAGGGTCTAGAAGGGTCTGGGTGCCTTTAGAATGGTCCTGAGGGTCTCTAGAATGGTCTCGGGGCTTTTAGAAGGGTCCTAGGGGCCTCTAGAAGGGTCTGGGGGCTTTTAGAATAATCCGGGGAGGGTCTAGAAAGGTCTGGGGGCATTAAGAATGGTCCTGAAAGGCTCTAGAAGGGTCTGGGTGCTTTTAGAAGGGTCCTGGGAGGATCTAGAAGGGTCTGGGGGCTTTTAGAAGGGTCCTGGGTGGCTCTAGAGGGTACTGTGGGCTTTTAGAAGGGTCCTGGGGATCTCTAGAAGGGTCTGGGGGCTTTTAGAAGGGTTCTGGGATGCTCTAGAAGGGTCTGGAAGCTTTTAGAAGGGTCCTTGGGGGCTCTAGAATGTTCTGGGGGCTTTCACAAGGGTCCTGGGGGGCTCTAGAAGGGTCTGGGGGCTTTTAGAAGGGTCCTGGGGGGCTCTAGAAGGGTCTGGGTGCCTTTTGAAGGGTTCTGGGGGGCTCTAGAATATTCTGCTGGCTTTCAGAATGGTCCTGGGGTCCTCTAGAAGGGTCTGGGGGCTTTTAGAAGGGTCCGGGGGGGCTCTAGAAGGGTCTGGGGACTTTTAGAAGGGTCCTGGGGTGCTCTAGAAGGGTCTGGGGACTTTTAGAAAGGACCTGGGGAGCTCTAGAATGGTCCGGGGGCTTTTAGAAGGGTCCTGGGATGCTCTAGAATGGTCTGGGTGCTTTTAGAAGGGTCCTGGGGGGATCTAGAAGGTTCTGGAGGCTTTTAGAAGGGTCCTGGGGGGCTCTAGAATGTTCTGGAGGCTTTCAGAAGTGTTCTGGGGGCCTCTAGAATGGTCTGGGGGCTTTTAGATGGGTCCTAGGGGGCTCTAGAAGGGTCAGGGTGCTTTTAGAATGATCTGGGGATGGTCTAGAAGGGTCTAGGTGCTTTTTGAAGGATCCTAGGAGGCTCTAGAAGGGTCTGGGGACTTTTAGAAGGATCCGGGGAGTGTCTAGAAGGGTCTGGGGGCTTTTAGAAGGGTCCTGGGGTGCTCTAGAAGGGTCTGGTATCTTTTAGAATGGTCCTGGGAGGCTCTAGAAGGGTCTGGGTGCTTTTAGAATGGACCGCAGAGCCTCTAGAAGTGTCTGGGTGCATTTAGAAACGTCCTGGGGGGCTCTAAAAGGGTCTAGAGGCTTTTAGACGAGTCCTGGGGGCCTCTACAAGGGTCTGGGGGCTTTTAGAAGGGTCCTGGGGTACTCTAGAAGGGTCTGGGGGCTTTTAGAAGTATCCTGGGGGCCTCTAGAAGGGTCTAGGATCTATTAGAGGGGTCCGGGGGGGCTGTAGAATGGTCTGGGGGCTTTTAGAAGGGTCCTGGGAGGCTCTAGAAGGGTCTGGGGGCTTTTAGAATGATCCTGGGATGCTCTAGAAGGGTCTGGAAACTTTTAGAAAGGTCCTGGGGGGCTCTAGAAAGTTCTGGGGGCTTTCAGAAGGGTCCTGGGTGTCTCTAGATGGGTCTGGGGGCTTTTAGAAGGGTCCTGGGGGGCTCTAGAAGGGTCTGGGTGCCTTTAGAAGGGTCCTGGGGGGCTGTAGAATGTTCTGCTGGCTTTCAGAAGCGTCCTGGTGTCCTCTAGAAGGGTCTGGGGGCATTTAGAAGGGTCCGGGTGGGCTCTAGAAGGGTCTGGGGGCTTTTAGAAGGGTCCTGGGGTGCTCTAGAAGGGTCTGGGGACATTTAGAAGGGTCCTGGGGTGCTCTAGAAGGGACGGGGTGCCTTAAGATTGGCCCTGGGGAATCCAGAATGGTCTGGGGTCTTTTAGAAGGGTCCTGGTGGGCTCTAGAAGGGTCTAGGGTCTTTTAGAAGGGTGCTGGAGGGCTCTAGAAGTGTTTGGGGGCTTTTAGAAGGGTCCTGGGGGACTCTAGAAGGGTCTGGGGGCCTTAGAATGGTCCTGGGAGGCTCTAGAACGGTCTGGGTTCTTTTAGAAGGATCCGGGGAGGGTCTAGAAGGGTCTGGGGGATCTAGAAGGGTCCTAGGGGCCTCTAGAATGGTCTGGGTGCTTTTAGATGGGTCCTAGGAGGCTCTAGAAGGGTCAGGGTGCTTTTAGAGTGGTCCTGGGGGGCTCTAGAAAGGTCTGGGGGCTTTTAGAATGATCCGGGGACGGTCTAGAAGGGTCTGGGTGCTTTTAGAAGGGTCCTGGGGGGCTCTAGAAGGGTCTGGGGGCTTTTAGAAGGGTCCTGGGAGGCTCTAGAATGGTCTGGGTGCTTTTATAAGGGTCCGGGGAGCCTCTAGAAGGGTCTGGGTGCTTTTAGAAAGGTCCTGGGGGGCTGTAGAAGGGTCTAGAGGCTTTTAGACGAGTCCTGGTGGCCTCTAGAAGGGTCTGGGTGCTTTTAGAAGGGTCCTGGGGTTCTCTAGAAGGCTCTGGGGGCTTTTAGAAGTATCCTGGGGGCATCTAGAAGGGTCTGGGATCTATTAGAGGGGTCCGGGGGGGCTGTAGAATGGTCTGGGGGCTTTTAGAAGGGTCCTGGGATGCTCTAGAAGGGTCTGGGGGCTTTTAGAATGATCCGGGGAGGGTCTAGAAGGGTCTGGGGACTTTTAGAACGGTCCTGGGTGGCTCTAGAGGGTTCTGGAGGATTTTAGAAGGGTCTTGGGGGTCTCTAGAAGGGTCTGGGTGCTTTTAGAAGGGTCCTGGGATGCTCTAGAATGGTCTGGGTGCTTTTAGAAGGGTCCTCGGATGCTCTAGAAGGGTCTGGGGGCTTTTAGAAGGGTCCTGGGAGGCTCTAGAAGGTTCTGGGGGCCTTCAGAAGGGTCCTGGGGGTCTCTAGAAGGGTCTAGGGGCTTTTAGAAGGGTCCTGGTGGGCTCTAGAAGGGTGTGAGTGCCTATTAGAAGGGTCCTGGGAGGCTCTAGAAGGGTCTGGGTGCTTTTAGAAGGGTCCTGGGGAGCTCTAGAAGGGTCTGGGTGCTTTTAGAAGGGTCCTGGGTGGCTCTAGAATGGTCTGGGGTCTTTTAGAAGGGTCCTAGGGGCCTCTAGAAGGGTCTGGGGGCTTTTAGAATGTTCCGGGGAGGGTCTAGAAAGGTCTGGGGGCCTTAAGAATGGTCCTGGGAGGCTCTAGAATGGTCTGGGTGCTTTTAGAAGGGTCCTGGGAGGCTCTAGAAGGGTCTGGGGGGTTTTAGAAGGGTCCTGGGTGGCTCTAGAGGGTTCTGTGGGCTTTTAGAAGGGTCCTGGGGTTCTCTAGAAGGGTCTGGGGTCTTTTAGAAGGGTCCTGGGATGCTCTAGAAGGGTCTGGAAGCTTTTAGAAGGGTCCTGGGGGGCTCTAGAAAGTTCTGGGGGCTTTCAGAAGGGTCCTGGGTGTCTCTAGATGGGTCTGGGGGCTTTTAGAAGGGTCCTGGGGGGCTCTAGAAGGGTCTGGGTGCCTTTAGAATGGTCCTGGGGGGCTCTAGAATGTTCTGCTGGCTTTCAGAAGGGTCCTGGGTTCCTCTAGAAGGGTCTGGGGGCTTTTAGAATGGTCCGGGGGGGGTTTGAAGGGTCTGGGTGCCTTTAGAAGGGTCCTGGGGGGCTCTAGAATGTTCTGCTGGCTTTCAGAAGCGTCCTGGGGTCCTCTAGAAGGGTCTGGGGGCTTTTAGAAGGGTCCGGGGGGGCTCTAGAAGGGTCTGGGGACTTTTAGAAGGGTCCTGGGGTGCTCTAGAAGGGTCTGGGGACTTTTAGAAGGGTCCTGGGGTGCTCTAGAAGGGACGGGGTGCCTTAAGAGGGGCCCTGGGGGCCTCTAGAATGGTCTGGGGGCTTTTAGAAGGGTCCTGGGGGCTCTAGAAGGGTCTAGGGGCTTTTAGAAGGGTGCTGGCGGGCTCTAGAAGTGTTTGGGGGCTTTTAGAAGGGTCCTAGGGGCCTCTAGAGGGGTCTGGGGGCTTTTAGAATGTTCCGGGGAGGGTCTAGAAAGGTCTGGGGGCCTTAAGAATGGTCCTGGGAGGCTCTAGAATGGTCTGGGTGCTTTTAGAAGGGTCCTGGGAGGCTCTAGAAGGGTCTGGGTTGTTTTAGAAGGGTCCTGGGTGGCTCTAGAGGGTTCTGTGGGCTTTTAGAAGGCTCCTGGGGTTCTCTAGAAGGGTCTGGGGTCTTTTAGAAGGGTCCTGGGATGCTCTAGAAGGGTCTGGAAGCTTTTAGAAGGGTCCTGGGGGGCTCTAGAAAGTTCTGGGGGCTTTCAGAAGGGTCCTGGGTGTCTCTAGATGGGTCTGGGGGCTTTTAGAAGGGTCCTGGGGGGCTCTAGAAGGGTCTGGGTGCCTTTAGAATGGTCCTGGGGAGCTCTAGAATGTTCTGCTGGCTTTCAGAAGGGTCCTGGGTTCCTCTAGAAGGGTCTGGGGGCTTTTAGAATGGTCCAGGGGGGGGTTGAAGGGTCTGGGTGCCTTTAGAAGGGTCCTGGGGGGCTCTAGAATGTTCTGCTGGTTTTCAGAAGCGTCTTGGGGTCCTCTAGAAGGGTCTAGGAGCTTTAGAATGGTCCTGGGGGGCTCTAGAAGGGTCTGGGTGCTTTTAGAAGGGTTCGGGGAGCCTCTAGAAGGGTCTGGGGTCTTTTAGATGTGTCCTAGGGTGCTCTAGAAGGGTCAGGGTGCTTTTAGAAAGGTCCTGGGAGGCTCTAGAAGGGTCTGGGGACTTTTAGAATGATCCGGGGACGGTCTAGAAGGATCTGGGTGCTTTTTGAAGGATCCTAGGGTGCTCTAGAAGGGTCTGGGGGCTTTTAGAAGGATGCGGGGAGTGTCTAGAAGGGTCTGGGGGCTTTTAGAATGGTCCTGGGGGTCTCTAGAAAGGTCTGGTGGCTTTTAGAATGGTCCTGGGAAGCTCTAGAAGGGTCTGGGTGCTTTTATAAGGGTCCGGGGAGCCTCTAGAAGGGTCTGGGTGCATTTAGAAAGGTCCTGGGGGGCTGTAGAAGGGTCTAGATTCTTTTAGACGAGTCCTGGGGGCCTCTAGAAGGGTCTGGGTGCTTTTAGAAGGGTCCTGGGGTTCTCTAGAAGGCTCTGGGCGCTTTTAGAAGTATCCTGGGGGCCTCTAGAAGGGTCTGGGATCTATTAGAGGGGTCCGGGGGGGCTCTAGAAGGGTCTGGGGGCTTTTAGAAGGGACCTGGGAGGCTCTAGAAGGGTCTGGGATCTATTAGAGTGGTCCGGGGGGGCTCTAGAATGGTCTGGGTGCTTTTAGAAGGGTCCTGGGAGGCTCTAGAAGGGTCTGGGGGCTTTTAGAAGGGTCCTGGGGTTCTCTAGAAGGGTCTGGGGACTTATAGAAAGGTCCTGGGGGCCTCTAGAAGGGTCTGGGATCTATTAGAGGGGTTCGAGGGGGCTCTAGAAGGGTCTGGGGGCTTTTAGATGGATCCGCGGAGGGTCTAGAAGGGTCTGGGGGCTTTTAGAAGGGTCCTGGGGGGCTCTAGAAGGGTCTGGAGGCTTTTAGAAGGGTCTTGGGCGGCTCTAGAAGGGTCTGGGTGCTTTTAGAATAATCCCGGGAGGGTCTAGAAGGGTCTGAGTTCCTTTAGAAGGGTCCTGGGAGGTTTTAGAAGGGTCTGGGGTCTTTTAGAATGATCAGGGGAGGGCTAGAAGGGTCTGGGGGGTTTTAGACGGGTGCTGGGGGGCTCTAGAAGGATCTGGAGGCTTTTAGAGGGGTTCTGGTGGGCTCTAGAAGGGTCTGGGTTCAATTAGAAGGATCCGGGGAGGGTCTAGAAAGGTCTGGGGGCTTTTAGAAGGGTCCTGGGAGGCGCTAGAAGGGTCTGGGGGCTTTTAGAATGATCCGGGGAGGGTCTAGAAGGGTCTGGGGAATTTTAGAACGGTCCTGGGTGGCTCTAGAGGGTTCTGTAGGATTTTAGAAGGGTCCTGGGGTGCTCTAGAAGTGTCTGGGTGCTTTTAGAAGGGTCCTGGGGTTCTCTAGATGGGTCTGGGGACATATAGAAAGGTCCTGGGTGTCTCTAGAAGGGTCTGGGTGATTTTAGAAGGGTCCTGGGGGGCTCTAGAAGGGTCTGGTTGCCTTTAGAAGGGTCCTGGGGGGCTCTAGAATGTTCTTCTGGCTTTCAGAAGGGTCCTGGGGTCCTCTAGAAGGGTCTGGGGGCTTTTAGAAGGGTCCTGGTGTGATCTAGAAGGGTCTGGGGACTTTTAGAAGGGTCCTGGGGTGCTCTAGAATGGACGGGGTGCCTTAAGAGGGGGCCTGGGGGCCTCTAGAAGGGTCTGGGGGCTTTTAGAAGGGTCCTGGGCGGCTCTAGAATGGTCTGGGGGCTTTTAGAAGGGTCGTGGGGAGAACTAGAATGGTCTGGGGACTTTTAGAAGGGTCCTGGGGAGCTCTAGAATGGTCTGGGGGCTTTTAGAAGGGTCCTGGGATGCTCTAGAAGGGTCTGGAGGCTTTTAGAAGGGTCCTGGGGGGCTCTAGAATGTTCTGGAGGCTTTCAGAAGTTTCCTGGGTGTCTCTAGAATGGTCTGGGGGCTTTTAGAAGGGTCCTGGGGGGCTCTAGAAGGGTCTGGGTTCTTTTAGAAGGGTCCTGGGATGCTCTAGAAGGTTCTGGGGGCTTTCAGAAGGGTCCTGGGGGCATCTATAAGGGTCTGGGTGCTTTTAGAATGGTCCTGGGGGGCTCTAGAAGGGTCTTGGGGCTTTTAGAAGGGTCCTGGCGGGCTCTAGAAGGGTCTGGGTTATTTTAGAAGGGTCCTGGGGGCTCTAGAAGGGTCTGGGGGCTTTTAGAGTGGTCCTGGGGGGCTCTAGAAGGGTCTGGGGGCTTTTAGAAGGATCCGGGGAGGGTCTAGAAGGGTCTGGGGGCTTTTAGAAGGATCCTGGTAGGCTCTAGAAGGGTCTGGGGGCTTTTAGAAGTGTTCCTGGGGGGCCTCTAGAAGGGTCTGAGTGCTTTTAGAAGGCTACTGGGGGGCTCTAGAAGGGTCTGGGATTTATTAGAGGGGTCCGTGGGGGCTCTAGAATGGTCTGGGTGCTTTTAGAAGGGTCCTGGGAGGCTCTAGAAGGGTCTGGGTGCCTTTAGAAGGGTTCTGGGGTTCTCTAGAAGGGTCTGGGGACTTATATAAGGGTCCTGGGGGCTTCCAGAATGGTCTGGTATCTATTAGAGGGGTTCGGGGGGGCTCTAGAAGGGTCTGGAGGCTTTTAGAAGGGTCTTGGGGTGCTCTAGAAGGGTCTGGGGGCTTTTAGAATAATCCGGGGAGGGTCTAGAAGGGTCTGGGTTCTTTTAGAATAGTCCTGGGAGGTTTTAGAAGGGTCTGGGGTCTTTTAGAATGATCAGGGGAGGGTCTAGATGGGTTTGGGCGCTTTTAGACGGATCCTGGGGGGCTCTAGAAGGGTCTGGCGGCTTTTAGAGGGGTTCTGGGGGGCCCTAGAAAGGTCTGGGTTCATTTAGAAGGATCCGGGGAGGGTCTAGAAAGGTCTGGGGGCTTTTAGAAGGGTCCTGGGAGGCTCTAGAGGGGTCTGGGGGCTTTTAGAATGATCCGGGGAGGGTCTAGAAGGGTCTGGGGGCCTTTAGAATGGTCCTGGGGGGCTCTAGAATGGTCTGGGAGCTTTTAAAAGGGTCCTAGGGGCCTCTAGAAGTGTCTGGGGGCTTTTAGAATGATCCGCGGTGGGTCTAGAAATGTCTGGGGGCATTAAGAATGGTCCTGGGAGGCTCTAGAAGGGTCTGGGTGCTTTTAGGTGTCCTGGGAGGATCTAGAAGGGTCTGGGTGCTTTTAGAAGGGTCCTGGGTGGCTCTAGAGGGTTCTGTGGGCTTTTAGAAGGGTCCTGGGGGTCTCTAAAAGGGTCTGGGGGATTTTAGAAGGGTCCTGGGAGGCTCTAGAAGGGTCTGGGTGCTTTTAGAAGGGTCCTGGGAGGTTCTAGAAGGGTCTGGGTGCTTTTAGATGGGTCCTGGGTGGCTCTAGAATGGTCTGGGGGTTTTTAGAAGGGTCCTAGGGGCCTCTAGACGGGTCTGGGTGCTTTTAGAATGTTCCGGGGAGGGTCTAGAAAGGTCTGGGGTCCTTAAGAATGGTCCTGGGAGGCTCTAGAAGGGTCTGGGTGCTTTTAGAAGGGTCCTGGGAGGATCTTGAATGGTCTGGGGGCTTTTAGAAGGGTCCTGGGAGGCTCTAGAGGGTTCTGTGGGCTTTTAAAAGGGTCCTGGGGGTCTCTAGAAGGGTCTGGGTACTTTTAGAAGGGTCCTGGGATGCTCTAGAAGGGTCTGGAAGCTTTTAGAAGGGTCCTGGGGGGCTCTAGAAGGTTCTGGGGGCTTTCAGAAGGGTCCTGGGGGTCTCTAGAAGGGTCTGGGGGCTTTTAGAAGGGTCCTGGGGGGCTCTAGAAGGGTCTGGGTGCCTTTAGAAGGGTCCTGGGGGGCTCTAGAATGTTCTGCTGGCTTTCAGAAGGGTCCTGGGGTCCTCTAGAAGGGTCTGGGGGCTTTTAGAAGGGTCCGGGGGGCCTCTAGAAGGGTCTGGGGGCTTTTAGAAGGGTCCTGGGGTGCTCTAGAAGGGTCTGGGGACTTTTAGAAGGGTCCTGGGGTGCTCTAGAAGAGACGGGGTGCCTTAAGAGGGGCCCTGGGGGCCTCTAGAAGGGTCTGGGGGCTTTTAGAAGGGTCCTGGGGTGCTCTAGAAGGGTCTATTGGCTTTTTGAAGGGTGCTGGCGGGCTCTAGAAGTGTTTGGGGGCTTTTAGAAGGGTCCTGGGGGACTCTAGAAGGGTCTGGGGTCTTTAGAATGGTCCTGGGAGGCTCTAGAAGGGTCTGGGTTCTTTTAGAAGGATCCGGGGAGGGTCTAGAAGTGTCTGGGGGCTTTTAGAAGGGTCCTAGGGGCCTCTAGAATGGTCTGGGGGCTTTTAGATGGGTCCTAGGGAGCTCTAGAAGGGTCAGGGTGCTTTTAGAATGGTCCTGGGGGGCTCTAGAAGGGTCTGGGGCCTTTTAGAATGATGCGGGGACGGTCTAGAAGGGTCTGGGTGCTTTTTGAAGGATCCTAGGGGGCTCTAGAAGGGTCTGGGGTCTTTTAGAAGGATCCGGGGAGTGTCTAGAAGGGTCTGGGATCTTTTAGAAGAGTCCTGGAGGTCTCTAGAAGGGTCTGGTGGCTTTTAGAAGGGTCCTGGGAGGCTCTAGAAGGGTCTGGGTGCTTTTATAAGGGTCCGGGGAGCCTCTAGAAGGGTCTGGGTACTTTTAGAAAGGTCCTGGGGGGCTGTAGAAGGGTCTAGAGGCTTTTAGACGAGTTCTGGGGGCCTCTAGAAGGGTCAGGGGGCATTTAGAAGGGTCCTGGGGTTCTCTAGAAGGCTCTGGGGGCTTTTAGAAGTATCCTGGGGGCCTCTAGTAGGGTCTGGGATCTATTAGAGTGGTCCGGGGGGGCTCTAGAATGGTCTGGTGGCTTTTAGAAGGGTCCTGGGAGCCTCTAGAAGGGTCTGGGGGCTTTTAGAAGGGTCCTGGGGTTCTCTAGAAGGGTTTGGAGACTTATAGAAGGGTCCTGGGGTCCTCTAGAAGAGTCTGGGATCTATTAGAGTGGTTCGGGGGAGCTCTAGAAGGGTCTGGGGGCTTTTAGATGGATCCGCGAAGGGTCTAGAAGGGTCTGGGGGCTTTTAGAAGGGTCCTGGGGGGCTCTAGAAGGGTCTGGAGGCTTTTAGAAGGGTCTTGGGCGGCTCTAGAAGGGTCTGGGTGCTTTTAGAATAATCCGGGGAGGGTCTAGAAGGGTCTGAGTTCCTTTAGAAGGGTCCTGGGAGGTTTTAGAAGGGTCTGGGGTTCTCTAGAAGGGTCTGGGGGTTTTAGAAGTATTCTGGGGGCCTCTAGAAGGGTCTGGGATCTATTAGAGGGGTCCGGGGGGGGCTCTAGAATGGTCTGGGGGCTTTTAGAAGGGTCCTGGGAGGCACTAGAAGGGTCTGGGGGCTTTTAGAAGGGTCCTGGGATGCTCTAGAAGGGTCTGGAAGCTTTTAGAAGTGTCCTGGGGGGCTCTAGAAAGTTCTGGGGGCTTTCAGAAGGGTCCTGGGTGTCTCTAGAAGGGTCTGGGGTCTATTGGAAGGGTCCTGGGGGGCTCTAGAAGGGTCTGGGTGCCATTAGAAGGGTCCTGGGGGGCTCTAGGATGTTCTGCTGGCTTTCAGAAGCGTCCTGGGGTTCTCTAGAAAGGTCTGGGGGCTTTTAGAAGGGTCCTTTGGTGCTCTAGAAGGTTATGGGGACTATTAGAAGGGTCCTGGGGTGCTCTAGAAGGGACGGGGTGCCTTAACAGGGGCCCTGGGGGCCTCTAGAATGGTCTGGGGGCTTTTAGAAGGGTCCTGGTGGTCTCTAGAAGGGTCTAGGGGCTTTTAGAAGGGTGCTGGCGGGCTCTAGAAGTGTTTGGGGCCTTTTAGAAGGGTCCTGGGGGACTCTAGAAGGGTCTGGGGGCTTTAGAATGGTCCTGGGAGGCTCTAGAAGGGTCTGGGGTCTTTTAGAAGGATCCGGGGAGGGTCTAGAAGGGTCTGGGGGCTTTTAGAAGGGTCCTAGGGGCCTCTAGAATGGTCTGGGGGCTTTTAGATGGGTCCTAGGGGGCTCTAGAAGGGTCAGGGTGCTTTTAGAATGGTCCTGGGGGGCTCTAGAAGGTCTGGGACCTTTTAGAATGATCCGGGGACGGTCTAAAAGGGTCTGGGTGCTTTTTGAAGTATCCTAGGGGGCTCTAGAAGGGTCTGGGGGCTTTTAGAAGGATCCGGGGAGTGTCTAGAAGGGTCTGGGATCTTTTAGAAGGGTCCTGGGGGTCTCTAGAAGGGTCTGGTGGCATCTAGAAGGGTCCTGGGAGGCTCTAGAAGGGTCTGGGTGCATTTAGAAGGGTCCTGGGAGGCTCTAGAAGGGTCTGGGTGCTTTTAGAAGGGTCCTGGGTGGCTCTAGATTGGTCTGGGGGCTTTTAGATGGGTCCTGGGTGGCTCTAGAGGGTTCTGTGGGCTTTTAGAAGGGTCCTGGGGGTCTCTAGAAGGGTCTGGGGGCTTTTAGAAGGGTCCTGGGTTGCTCTAGAAGGGTCTGGAA
>JAUNZM010002271.1:0-11565 GCA_033459285.1 Clamator glandarius
TATGTACTCATCCTGCTTTGCCTGCTTTCCCCATTTGTGGGCTGAGCTAGGGTTGGGCATTGTAATTGAAAGAACATTTGTCTGTTCTTTGCTGGCAATAGCCCTTTTGCGGACAATTTGGTATCATGACAAAGAAAGCTCTATTTCCAAAAATGAGCAGCCGGAACTTTATTGAAGACAAGGGAAAGGGAACAGGAAAAAGTTCAAAGAATATGCAGTAGAAGCTGGAGAAAAAAAGTTAAGCCAGGAGTGATACATATTGAGGTCACAACTAAGAAGGCAGAGGTGATCTAAGGAAGTATCAAAAACAGTAGAATGAGAACCATAGGAATGTATAGTCCTCTTGGGAATAGAGAGACTGGAATCTGGGTGTTGTAACAAAGGATTCCCACCTTGCACTCCAGCAGTCTAGACTTGCAGCTGTTCTGATGGAAGCAGAAGGAAGCTCCAAGAGTTTAACAGTAAGGTTTGCCTGGCCATTGCCTAGGAGTGAGTCAGGCAGGAGCTGTTTGTAGAAGAAATGAGCTTGGTAGGCTGTCAGCCTCAAATGCTTCTGAACCAGTGGACACTCTCCATCAACATGAGATTGGAATATATAAGCATGCAATTCTGTTTCTAGGCATTCTAATATAGTCTCCTTCAACAACTCCCATTACCTAGAGTGAACTGCATGGGCTGGTAGAACTTGATGACCATTCTCTGGGTGTATACATATGTGTGTGTAAGTGTGTGTGTGTGTTTATAATTCCTTAAAATCTCTCTTATGTTTATATACATATATATCTACTCGTGTATTTATAGTTGTGTACTCTCATAAAATCTCTGATGCAGACCCAGCATGAGTACTGTGTGCCGTTTTGGGCACCTCAACATGAGAAGGACGTTAAACTGTTAGTGTGTCCAGAGGAGGATGATCAAGATGGTGAAATGTCATGAGGTTTACAAGGAGTGGCTGAGTTCACTTAGCTTGTTCAGCCTGGAGAAGACTTAGGGTTTACCTCATTGCTGTCTACAGATTCCTCAAGAGAGGAAGTGGAGGAGGAGTTGCTGATCTCTCTCTAGTGACCAGCAATAGGGCACAAGGAAATGGAATGAAGCTGCATCAGGGGAACATAAGAATGGACATTAGGAAAGGTTGAGTGGGTGGTTGGTCATTGGATCAGGATGCCTAGTGAAGTTGGTCACAGCACCAAGCTTGTCAACATTCAAGGAGGACCTGGACAATGCTCTTGTCATATGATTTAGTTTCAGGTAGTCCTGAGGATCGTGAAGTTAGCCTCAATGATCCTTATCACAGAATCACAGAATCACAGAATAACCAGGTTGGAAGAGACCCACTGGATTGTCGAGTCCAACCATTCCCACCAATCCCCAAATCATGCCCCTAAGTACCTCATCCACCCTCACCCCAAACACCTCCAGGGATGGTGACTCAACCACCTCCCTTGGCAGACCGTTCCAATGCCCAACCACCCTCTCCGTGAAGAATTCTTTCCTTATCTCAAGCCTAAATCTCCCCTGGCAGAGCTCGAGGCCATAAGCTTATGAGTCCATTGCAATTTGTGATATTCTATGAATCTATGAATATTTATGATGTTAGAGTAAATAGTATGTAAAATGCACAGACTCCAAGAGTGCTAGGTCTTATGAAGAGGGAGGACATTACAGAGACATCGACTATGGAGTGAGTGGGTGCCAGATCTCACCAACAGTGCTGAGTAGGAAGTAGCTGCTTTAAAGTTAGGGTGACTTCTATATGAAGGAGCACTGACTTCTGCTTTGAAAGCTTCAGGATATTGGAGGAGATGGAGCAGCATAAAGTGACGTGGATTGAAAGTGCTGAAGATCATTTAGTACCATGTGGTTCTGGGGTTAGGAAGTGTGGCCAACAAGTGGCAGTGTGTTAGCAGCTCCGATGTTCAAAAATTCCACACAGGCCTTGATAAGGACAAGGTTTTTCTTGCCTCAGGGAATAGAGTCAGATGTTCACAGCTTAGTAGCTAGGTATGTATGTAAAAACACTATGAGTGACTTAAATGTGTGGGACGAGCGTGTTTGTATAACTAGTTATTCCTTTTGTTATTCAAGAATATATCCTATATGACCAAAAATTAATTTGAACAAGTAGATGTCTTAGCAAAAGCATAGCTTATTTTTTACCTTTTAAAGTTGAAACGGAGCAAGTGTCATATTTTCTAAATTTTTATTCACACACCTGTAATTTGCATCAGGCACTATTTGCCCAGAAATTAGGAATACTATTTAAATATGCAAAAGCAAGCTTTCGTTTTTTGTGTTATTGGTTAAATAAAACTACTGTGAATGTATGGAATGCATAAGAAAATAAAAAGGATTATTAAAGCATGTTTCTGACTATCAGTCCAAACACACTGAAATTCTTTAATATCTAGCTAGGGCAGTATTCACAGTTCACTGCCTACCTATTGCCACAGGTACTAAAAGATCGTTGAATACATAGTAGGAAGACATAAAACATGGCAAAACAGATCTTAAACTCTTATTTACCTTCTAAAATATTTCCTATTGCTTTTAAATAAATACAGTCCCCACATAAGGTAAGTGGAGAATTTCTCCACTTTTTTTTATTTCCTCATTTTCTATGATTTTTTCCTATTGTGAATAGTATTTCTATGATATTTTCCTATTGTGTATACTATTAAGGTGGTATAAGATTTTCGTTAGCTATTCAAGAGTTGTCTATACTGTAACACATTTATTTTTATATATGAAGGTGTTTTTCATTAAGAAGTTGTTAAGCAAAATTGGCTTTTTAGCAATAACCCATACTTCCAGGGACCTCTCAGTAGGTCCCAGCGGGAAGCTCATCTTCCTGTGCCCTGCAGCACCTTGTTATAGGTTTTACTGAATACCACTTGTCTTTTAACTCTTTCTTTACCCTGTTGAATACCATGATCTATTTCAGTCTTGATTGGTCTCCTTAGATCTGCTACAGAACTGGGGAAAAAAAACTGTTTTTCTTACATTTTTTGTGTCAGGACTCCAGAGCAAATGCCAATTATCAATTTAATTTAGTGCATTAGATTGCACAGTGCAGCCATTAACACTAGAACTATGCACTGTCTATCTAACTAAAGAGATCTCTTTGTATTCTTGAGAAAATACCACATTTGATAGACTAAATTACCATCTTTTTTCTTTATATAGGTAATACTTAATTTTTTTAAATTATATTCTTGTTAATTATTATTATTTCTTATTTGAATCTGTTTCGCCTATAGTCAGCAAGGAGACCAGTCATCTTGGAATACTGGAAAGTACTGAAGGCTAATCCCTTGTGTAGCTGGGATGCAAAAATTTTTTTTGGTAACCAACTTTGCAAGTCAGGATATCTGTAGAGCTAAATAACCTTGAGATAACTATTTCAGAGAGATGTTTTGCCAAGTGCTTGATGGTCATCAAGCATTCTTTGCTGCAGAGACCTGGACCAGGTATAAACACCGGGAACAGGGAAAGCAACATTCCTCTTTTCACATACGCAGGGAGTTTCTCATGGTAGAATTTGACCTTATTCTCAGTAGCTACCATTTACGAGTTTGTTAGAAGTTGCTAAAAAAGTCAAGAAGACAAGGAGTGAGAAAGTGGACACCATGTAGTGGGATGGAATATACTGCTACTAAATCGAGAGGTAGGAATCTGGCAGCTCTGTCACTATTCTGTCAAAACATTTGATTTTTGTAGAATATAATGGTATAACTTATCAGTGTAATTAGCAGTGACTCATCTTTTCCTGCCAAACTGAATGTGTGCCATTTAGGTTTATTTCTAATGCTTGTAACTAGAGTTACTAGCTAAGTGTTCTTTAAAAAGATTACTCTAACATTTAATTATTATTTCAAAGCTGTTTTAATCATGTTTATAAATGCTAAAATGTTATGAATTGAACAATTGAATGAATCATTCCATCATTGTATAATTAAGACTGACTAAAAGTAAAATTATATTTTAATGGCCCTCTTCTTTTCCCATCGAGGCCAATGGTAAGAGTGTCATTGACGTCAGAAAGTTCAGGATTAGGCCTTAATATGATCCTTTCTTTTCGTGAGTAACCTGAATATAAAATGCTCTGTCTTTTCTTTAAAGGTAACTGTTTAGCTGACTGTTTAGTTGCTCCGTCAAAGCTTGTAGATGGAAAAAAGTACTTCTAAGCTAACATAGTTATTGTTAAATTCTAGCAGATATATAGTTTGTATATCGAAGTATGTCACTAAATGCTGTTAGAATATTTTTTAGGATATGTGGCATTATTTATTAAGAAGAACATTAACATTACTTGGGTTGCTGTGAGGTGCATCGTCTCTGATTCTGTTCATCTGAGTGAAGCTCAGTGACATTTCAAAAAGATAAGCTGGACTCGGCTATTTTGGGCTTAGCTTGGCTTTTTAATTGTTGGTGCAAGTTTGGATTCAGAACTGGACAGCTCTTTAAAATAAAGATAACCACAGTGGGGTGAAATTTGTCTGAGGAACATTAAGAATATCAGGCCAAAGGACTGTAGTAAAATATGAACTGAGAAGAGTTATGTCATTGCTCTTGGGATTAACAATCGTCCTGTCTTTTAACACAAGCTCTGGCTGTGGATATGTGAATTAGCCGTCTGGGTTTTTTTTAAATCCTGAAACAGAAAAGACAAAAGTAGTATTTTTCAGGTACTCAGGAGAAGGAAAACAAATATGACATTTGACGCTGTGTTGCTTTATTTGCTGATGATTCCTCTTATATATTTGTAAAAGGCAGAGAAAGGGAAGATTGTGCTTTATGTAACTCCAAAGCTGGATTTCTCACTCCCTTCTAATGATGCATAACTATTTTTCACAACTAACTAAACACATTTTTAGAGTGTAAAGATTTTATACTAAATTAATCAGATCAAACTGGGAAGATCAAATGTTGAAAATCCTCTTTATGTAGAGGTTAAGTTACTATCTAAGAATGTAAGAAGTTTTGTTTCAAATTCGTGGCCTGGTTCAGATGGACTTTGAAGTTGTGCTTTCTGTATCTAGGTGATTTCTTTAACTGTGGAAATGAGAGGGACAAGGAAAATAAGAAGAAACAATTGAAATCACTAATTGTTTTTCTGACAGCTTTATGCAAACAAAATGCTTTCCAAAACCTATTATCTAATCTAAATCTACCCTCTTTCAGCTTAAAACCATTACCCCTCATCCTATTATTATAGTCCCTGTTAAAGACATCCTCTCCATGCAGGCCCTCTTTACGTTCTCAGAGTCTGCTCTAAGATCTCCTCAGAGCTTTCTCTCTAGGCAAAATAAGTCCAGCTATCTCAGACATATGAGAGGTGTTCCAGCCTCTGATCATCTTCATGGTCGTGTCCTGAACTAGTACTAACAAATCCATGTCCTTCCTGTTCTGAGGACTCCAGAACGGAGCACAATACTCCAAGTGAGGCAGATTAAAGGGAGAGAATCGCCCCCCTCAACCTGCTAGTCACACTTCTTTTGATGCAGCCTAGGATATGGTTGGCTTTCTGGGTTGTAAGCGCACATTGCTGGCTCATGTTGAGCTTCCCAGCCACTACCACCTTGTCTTGAGGGCTACTCTCAATCCATTCTCCTTCCAGCCTGTATTGGTGCTCGGGATTGCCCCAACTCAGCTGCAGGATCTTGGGCTTGGCCTTGTTGAACTTCGTAAGGTTTGCACAGGCCTACTT
This sequence comes from Clamator glandarius, assembly GCA_033459285.1. Taxonomy (NCBI): domain Eukaryota; kingdom Metazoa; phylum Chordata; class Aves; order Cuculiformes; family Cuculidae; genus Clamator; species Clamator glandarius. The sequence continues at coordinate 5,711 of JAUNZM010002271.1, forward strand.
TTCAAGCCTGTCCAGGGCCCTCTGGACTGGTATCCCTTCCCTCCAGCCTGTTGAATGCACCACTCAGCCTGGTGTTGTCAGCAAACTTCCTGAGAGTGTACTCAATCCCACGGTCCATGTCTGCCCCAAAGATGTTAAACAGCACTAGTCCTAATGCCAGCCCCCACAGGAACTCTACTTGTCCTCAGGATCCACTTGGACATGAGCCACTGACCACAAATCCTTGAGTGTGACCATCCAGCCAATTCCTTATCCAAGAATAAAATAGTAATACATTATCTGTGAGATAATATAATATCTGTGAGCTATTCCTTAAGAAGAAATAAGAAACATAGGTAGGACATTTTTCCTGTGAAGTCGAATATTAGTGCATGACATAGTTTGTTACTTCGTGATACTAGGAAAGCGCATTGCTATATGTATGGATTTGTAGCTGTTGTAGTGTACTACATTCACTTTATTCCCTTCACAAGAAATATTTTTCTTATGTGACATATAAAATGGAAAATTCTTCATAGCAGACTCTTACTGCTACTGTGGCATTAATTCTAAACCTGTATTTTTTAAGTTTCAACAGTATAAACCAAGACATAAAGAATGCATGCCTGCAGGAAAGTTATGGCAGAGTCAATACACACCACCTTTTTTGTAAATGGGTACAGAGGTCTACAACCCAGCTAAGAAATTCACAAGTGTAAGAAGTGTGGCTTAGAGAGAAGAGTGTTGAAGATAACTGCAATAAGAATTATTTGCTCAGTTCATTCTTCAGTGTGCGTCTTATGGCAGATTGAAGAAAAAATAGGCATAAATCAAAATCCATCTTCTCTGGTTGAGGATGAAAAAGAAATCTGAAAAAGCAGTGTAGCGTAGTTGTAATCTATTTTATATTCTCTCCTGTGTTTCTTTGGAATCAAAGTTTTAAAAACATTGGTGAATGCTCTTAAAGCTGTGTAATTTGTTTCATCTGAATTTAACATGCTTTACTTATTGTGCCTTTAATAATGAGCAAAGTAGCTAGGCCAATAATAAACTGGTACGATATAGACAAAAGAGAATACTGATTTAAGGTCATGGTGTCAAATGCAGCAAAATACGCTGTTTATAGCATGTCAGGAATGGCTTTACAATTAGCAGTAATTACTCAGAAAAAAAATCAAAACAGCAGCTTTAAGGAAGGGCACTTTTCAGTGCAAGATCAAAGCTATGTCTCTACAGAATACTGAAGCTATTTAATTGCACTGAAGTGCTAATTGGATTTTGAGGTGCTTTCATGTATTTCCCCCAATTACCCATTCATCCCTGACCAAGTCTGCCTAAGAACAGATTATGAGCTCTAAAACTTTTGTGTGCTCAGTTGCAAATGAGCATACCTGTGTAAAAACAGTAGTGCCTTCTTTTTGTAAAAATTGAGGTCTTTCTGGTCATGTTACTAGGCTTGCAGGGATGAATAGATAAGGCGCAAAGCAACCCCACACTACGTGGTAAACAATTATTCAGATATTCTGTCACCTAGGTATAGGTGCAAGAAAACAGAAAAGCTACAGCTAACCCCCTTTTTTGTTAGTGAGTTCATTGGTACATAGTATTTAAAGGGAGGATTTTAATGCCTGAGGAAAGTCTTGTCTTCAGAGGCTTTATCTGTGCTCTGTATTTATATTAATTAGACAGACTGATTTACTATTTTTCAGGGAAAATTTGCGGGCTTTTCTCAACTTTTTAAATAACTTAATTTGTATTTTCCATATTCCTAAAGATTACTGAAATTAGCTTTTTTCACTAGCCTTATTTATGACGTTTGATTAACATCATACACATATATAAAAGCATGAGACGTCAAGATAATGGTGATAATTGATAAAACTCACACAGTTTCAGAAATACCATTTGGTGGTAGTTGAACTATGTCAGATGCTCTTAAACTGTAATTCCTCTAGGCAAGGTGCAGATGCACAGTTTTCCTAACAAGATTTCTTTTGTGTCCTCAAGAGCATTGCATTCTCCTCCTCCAAATGCTTAGACAACGTGCTCTTATCCAGTCATAACTGCAGCAAGATTCTGAGAAGGCAGAGACTTTTCAACCTGATGGGGAAGAGACATAAAGCAGATTTATCTAAATAGAGCTGTAGTGAAGACCTAAATCAATATGCTTTTTTTATATATGATTCAGTGAGCTGGAAGAGTGACATCATGTTTCCCCGAAGAACTCTGTGTGAAATCCCATCTGAAGTTGCTCACAAAAGTTCTATTGAGATTTCCCTAATAAGCAGAAGCATTTCTGTAAACCAGAGACCACCCAGATTACCAAGATCTTACCATGCATAGAATCATAGAATCACTAGGATGGAAAAGACCTCTTAGATCATTGAGTCCAACCATTCCTATCATGGTGGTATTAGGATTTGTCACATGCCTACTGTACCAGTTACCTTACCTGAGTTCGGAGTATTAACGCTATAAAACACTGCTTTTGTGATCACAATGTCCTGTCTGGTGCTGTCTTCCTCCCTGTGTGCCACAGAGCCCCTACGATGAGTCCACTGGCTTTTGTACTTCCTTAGAATGAGTATTTGTTTTCTGTTAACTAGTTAATTGTAGCAGACTTGGACATTTTGTGTATGCAGTAGAATAATTGTAGGAAAGTCAGATGAGGTGATCAGGAGTTGGGAGCTTTAAGGTTAGATGCAGGAATGGAGTTGGGTGCAAACTAATGGGTTGCTGCAACACCTGTATTTTGAGAACCTGTACAAAGAGGACTGACAATTCACAAAATCAGCAGTGTGAAAAGGAACCAGAATGGCTCTGTGACTCTTGGATTAGAGGAAAACATTTGAGTTTTGTGAGAAGTGTCCCACTTCCCTCATAAGTTTGTGCATTTTAAATTAAACATGTAACTTGTATTAAACATGCCTTGATACAATATTATATTAATCCATAGCTTTTCCCTCAAACTATGGGATTTACTATTGCTCTTGGTTACTAGGTAAACTATGGGTTTTACTGTTGCTGTGGTGATTGCTCAAAATCAAAGTATTCCATCAAGCAAACACCCTTGACATGCCCTCATGCTACACACTTGACATTTTATTGCGATTAAAGCTCCCATGATTTAAGAGGCAACATAAACAGTAGGCCTGTCATGTTGATTTCAAAACTGTATTTTTTTCTTTTGGAGCATTACAAGACAATATATTCCTGATTAGTCATTTGAATATTTGTTTGACTAAGGGAACATACAGTTCCCTTAAAAACATTTTCTTTATAGTTTTTGAATTGAGTTTCAATTTGAGAAACATTTATTGTTTTTAGAAACTGTTAACTTCACCTTGTGAGACCTTCATTGTTTCTTGACTGTGAGAAGACACCCAACAGAGAATGTCACTGGAATGAATTACATAGGACTTGCATGCAAAATAAATACTTGCATGTGGAGTTGTAGTTCATTTTTATTGCTCTCAAACAAAAAACTACTATGCTAATGAAATGTGAGAATTTCAGGGCCCAAAGTACATAATTTTCTTACCAGACTAGACCAATAGGCCCATAAATCCTGCATCTAAAAATAACTAGGATCACATTCTTTACAGAAAGATAAGAAGGAAATAACATGTCTATAGAAAAAGATTAATTCTAACCCCAGTCTGTTAGCAATCAAGCTACCGCATTTTCTGAGAAGTTGTGACATGAGGAGGTGACTGTAATGTTAGTGTAGTCCAATTGTCTATTAAGTATTTTATCATACTTTCTTGTTAATTACATGTTATCTCCTGAAAACAGTAATGTCAGTGTAAGCGTTCAAGCAAACTACTTGTCCCATTTTGGTTTTATTTCTCATTGAATTATTCCTCTTCATGAAAAAGGAGTTTTTGTATTGGCTTAGCTCTTGGTCTTTCCTCAACTGAGACTGGCAGCAGTTAAGAATCTGTAATTTAGTTATTTAGTGAGATAAGGTTATTTGTTAAATAACTTTGAAGCAAATCTGAAAAGTCTCAGCATTAAAAAGGATCGTTTCAAATACAGCTGGGACAGCAAACATACATTTTTTTATTTAAGTCTTACTCTGCTTTTTCACATTTAAATAGTTAATGTTTTATTATTACAGAATGCATTCTTTGCACCACAGCTTATATGCCTACTGATGTGCTGAAGTGGAGTTTTTTCACTGTTAGTTCCTGAGTTCAATCAGAAACCGTGTCCTTGTATGACCTTGTTCATTGGCATTTTCATCCTTCTTTGGTGTTCAAAACCATATTTTTAAAGGAAACTCAAAAAGCACCAGCTTAACTGGAGCTAAAGTGTTTGGGGAAAAAAATCTTTCTAAAGTCTATGAAACTAAGTTAGCTCAATTTGCATTAAGACTGAAGCATTCCATTCTCTTTCTGAAATGATCCAGTTTTTCATAGTGTCTGTGTGAGTGTCATTACCATATTGCTCTCAACACTTCAGATCATCCCAGTGCCTGAGCAGAGTGAGATACAATGCAAGACAAGGCTGCTTTGCAACTTGTAGTAACAGCCTTTGTTTGAAATGCCCTGAGATTGAGCATCCACATTTTTTCTTAAGTTCCATGAGGTCCACGGTCCTTCTCAGGACTTCCATATCCAGTGTGCTTAAGGACTGGAAGTACAGGCCATCCTATTAGCATTACGATTTAGTTTTTAATTCTGATGAAATTTCAAGTTTGCTGATATTTCTTTCTTTCTTCCTTTCTTCCTTCTTTCCTTCCTTCCTTCCTTCCTTACTTCATTCCTTCCACCCTTCCTTCCTTCCTTCCTTCCTTCCTTCATAGAATCATAGAATCAGAGAATAACCAGGTTGGAAGAGACCCACCAGATCGGCGAGTCCAACCATTCCTATCAAACACTAAAACATGTCCCTTAGCACTTCATCCACCTGTGCCTTAAATACCTCCAGGGAAGGTGAATCAACCACCTCCCTGGGCAGCCTGTTCCAGTGCCCAATGACCCTTTCCAGGAAAAATTTTTTCCTAATGTCCAGCCTAAATCTCCCCTGGCAGAGCCTGTGGCCATTCCCTCTCGTCCTGTTTCCTGTCACTTGGGAGAAGAGGCCAGCACCCTCCCCTCCACAACCTCCTTTCAGGTAGTTATAGAGAGCAATGAGGTCTCCTCTCAGCCTCCTCTCCTCCAGGCTAAACAATCCCAGCTCTCTCAGCCGCTCTTCATAAGGCCTGTTCTCCAGCCCCTTCACCAGCTTTGTTGCTCTTCTCTGGACTCTCTCCAGAGCCACAACATCCTTCTTGTGGTGAGGGGCCCAGAACTGAACACAGGATTCAAGGAGCGGTCTCACTCGTGCCAACTACAGAGGCAGAATAACCTCCCTGGACCTGCTGGTCACGCTGTTTCTGATACAGGCCAAGATGCCATTGTCATTCTTGGCCACCTGGGCACACTGCTGGCTCATGTTCAGTCGACTGTCAACCAACACCCCCAGGTCCTTCTCCTCCAGGCAGCTTTCTAGACAGACTCTTCCTAGTCTGTAGCTGCACAGGGTTGTGCCCCAAGTGCAGGACCCAGCATTTGGCCTTGTTAAACCTCATGACATTGGTCTCAGCCCAGCCGTCTAGCCTGTTCAGGTCCCTTTGCAGAGCCTCCCGACCCTCCAGCAGATCCACACTTCCACCCAGCTTGGTGTCATCTGCAAACTTGCTAAGGTAGCACTCAATGCCTTCATCCAGGCCATTGATAAAGACATTGAACAGGACTGGACCCAGCACTGAGTCCTGGGGAACCCCACTTGTCACTGGCCTCTAGCTTTCTTTCTTTCTTTCTTTCTTTCTTTCTTTCTTTCTTTCTTTCTTTCTTTCTCTTCCTTCCTTCCTTCCTTCCTTCCTTCCTTCC